>VXBP01001307.1:171953-283998 GCA_013400115.1 Rhinopomastus cyanomelas | reverse complement strand
GAGGGGACCTTATTGCCCTCTACAACTACCTAAAAGGAGGTTGTAGCAAGGCTGGTGTTGATCTCTTCTCTCCAATTAGTGATGATAGGACGAGGGGAAATGGCCTCAAGTTGCATCAGGGGAGGTTTAGATTGGATATTAGAAGGAAATTCTTTACTGAGAGGATGATTAGATACTGCAATGGATTGCCCAGGGAGGTGGTGATGTCACCGTCCCTGGAGGTGTTTAAGGAACGAATGGATGCGGCACTTAGGGATATGGTCTAGCAGTTAGATACTAGGATAAAGGTTGGACTCGATGACCCTAGAGGTCCTTTCCAGCCATGATGATTCTGTGATTCTGTTGAAGAGAAACACAAATGTAATAATTTTCCTATAAATATTATAAGCAGACAGAACTGATTCCCTGTTACCAGGCAAACAGACTAAACGATGCATTTCAACTCTTTCTGCCCTAGATAGACCAAAGGCTGCCCTGGACAGATTGTTTTGATCTGGATATGTACGGTTTTCTACAAACACAGGTCTAGAGAAAACTAACACATGTAAGGTCAATTGTAAAAGGGGGTGGTAACATGGGATTGTTCTTGCGGGTTTCAGATGTATATTTTTAAATAATTTATTTGAAGCCTAGCAAGATATTAAAACAGAAATACAGCATATTAAAAGAACACAACCACACTATTTATATTTAAAGACTAAGTCAGGACCGCTTTGCAAGGCATGCAGAGTGAAGTATTTGGTGCAGATTCTCAGCAAATGAGGAACTAATTGCTACGTTCCCGGTCTGAGGACATGGTTACTGTATCAGAGACAACTTCCCCAAAAGGTTTTCCTTTCATAGGGGTGAAGGGCAGAACCCACCTGTTTAAGCAAAGAAGGTCACCTTTTTCAAACTTGTCCAGGAAAAAATCACAAAGATCCAGCCAGTTTTTCAGAATCATTCCCATGTAAGAGAAATACATGCTATTCTTATGCCCTGACAACTTTACTCAAGTAGACCCAAAAGGAGTATTTGTCAGAAAAACAGACTATTACAGGCACATAGTCTGTCCAAATTACAAGTACTGAGGAACCCTGAGAACCGTGGTGTAAAGGGAAAAAGCAAAACACGTCCTGTTCAACTAACCATCCCTAATTCCAAAGCACAGATCAAACAAAAGTTGTCTGGACTTCTGGCCCAACTGGCCTCACAATGACAACTGAAGAAGAGACCCTAACTTTCATGGTCCCTAAACCTCCTCAGTCAAGAGAAGGAAAAAGAAAAAACAACAACTCTCAACAACAAAGGAAAAAGACATTTCAAAGACAAAATACAAACCATTCCTTCTCAGGCAGTTCCAGCCTCAACTTTCTAGAGATGACTAACTACTAACTGCTAAATGAAGGAAGCACACTTATAACAAGCAGAGGTATTGCTAAATTAGATGCTACCAGTAGCAGCCACTCTAAATATTTTGTTTGCATGAGTACTCAAGGGAGAACACTGCATAGAAAAGCATGGTTGACCAAAGCAAAAGAAACAAAGAATGTTACTTATGTCAGATATTTCCTGCAGAACAAGCAGCAAGAGCTTTCTACACAAATGCCAAACACAAGAGGACAGAGCAGCAAGGGTGCAAGTATCTCATCAGGTGTAAAACAAGAGCATGAACCTGCCTTTCAGTCACTCACATTCCTCTGCCCACAGTCAGGACACAGCCTTGGCATTTCCATTACAGTCTATCCTATAATCACATTCTCAGAAAAACCAGGCACAGCTGACAATAGAAACAAAGAGATGTTACACTCACAATAACTGGTTGATAAGAGGAAAAAAAAGAAATCACTTTTGCAAGGTGCCCTTTTTCAGTGAAGGGCAGCAGATGAAAGTGCAAAAAGCCACACTCCAGGACTTCCTAATACAAGGGAAAAATATCTTAACTAAACCAGTCTTAAACACAAGCCTACACAGAGTACAAGTACTTTCAAGAATTATGGAAGTTATAAGATACTAAGATGACTATTTAGACCTACCTAACAAGGCTTATACTAACTTTGTTTATTTTTTCTTTCTCTCTCTGAACTTCCAAAGATAACACTCACTCAAAGTAACACTAACTCAAATTAAGACTGAATACTGATTATCTTATGTTGGAATATAAGCGTGATTTATTTTTCTTATGAATACATTACAAAATGTCTTAAACTGTTACATCAAATCTGTGCTCATTTACAACGCGTGACAAAAAGTGATGCACCCTAAAATGCCAACAGTAGCATTTTACCAAGAATAAAAGAAAAAAAACCTACATCTAAATGTATTTACAACACACTGATCTGGAACTATTAAACAGAACAGTTCTAAACACAACAATTTTGCTTTTCAGTTTAAAAAAGCATTTGGTTTTCCTTGGTTGTTTTTTTTTTTTAAGCAACCAAACATGCCAAAACGCAAGTCAATGTGTTCTCCGAGGAAGTTAAAGCTACATAATTGTGGAAGCTCTATACAAATTACTTGAAATTAGAAAGCGATTTTTAGTTCTCTTTATGAAGCTGTTGCATGTACACCATCACCACAAACTTAAGCAGCACTGAATCATTCTGTCAGTGTTGTAAAGGCAAAGAATTGTGAAAACTGAACTATACTGTGTTTGGCATTCCTGACAACTGTCAGTAGCACACAGAGTGCCCTGATGAGGGAGTACATGCATGCCTGCCCCCCCACCCCAGACAGCCCTCAACAGATGTTCAGAGTATATCCACTGTGAGGGTGACAGAGCACTGGCGCAGGCTGCCCAAAGACGTTGGGGACTCTCCTCCTTTTGAGGCATTCAAAACCCACCTGGATGTGTTCCTCTGTGCTGTACTGTAGGTGATCCTGCTCTGCCAAAGGGTTTGGACTAGATGACTGTTCAAGGTCCCTTCCAACACCTAAATGTCAGTGATCCACTAGTATAACAAAAAACAACAGATTGAAAATCACTTCAGTATTTGAGCAGCAATTAAAATATCCATTTCCTGAAAATACATCAGCTCAGGTCTGCTCAGGATATAAACTGCCCTACCTGAGTACTGTATTGAGATGTAATACAGCAAACTACACTGAGCAGACACGGGCAGGTACATGGGTACACATGTGTATTTGAAGACACACATACAAAACCGTAAACAGAGGGCAACTGGAAAATACAAATTGTCTCACTTCACTGCATTCCTGTCCTGTGGAGACAGATGGTTGGGGTTTGGGGTGATTTTTTGTTTCATTAGGATTTCTTGGGTTTGTTCTTTTTTTTCTTTTTAAACAAAGTTTTATCATGACTGTACTTCCTTTTCTTTTTTAATGCTGCTACTCCCAGCTCTCTCCTGACTCACCCATATGTAGCTGTGCTCTTCACGTTCTTTTATAAAGTGTCACTATAATTCCTACTTGAACAGAAGATACTTAAATGGCATAAATCCACCTACAGAAGTAAAGGTGGGCAGAGCTGACAGATCACAGAACTGAACACAGGCCAGAAAACTCTGACGCTCTCACCACTTAAAAAAACATCTTTGTTTACATGTTATTTTCAACAAGTATCTCAAGTTTGAACACTAATGTTTGTCACACACCAAATATCCCATCAGAAGGTTTCTACGCTTCTCAGAAAACCAGAGTACAGACTGGCTGTTCCAAAAGCACCTGTGATCATTGCCCTCCCAAAGAGTGGAGAAAAATATGTAACTTAAGGCCTCAAAGGATATTTACTGCCAATGAGTACAAAGCAAGTCTTCTCCAAATACAATCTACAGCAAAAGTGCTCCTGGTGCTTTGCTAGCTGCAAAGCTTATCAGCCAACTATTAAATTAATATGAGCCAACACAGTAGACCTGGCAAGAAAAGGCAAAAAACCCACAGCTTCATCAGTAGAGGCTGCTGTTCTTTTCTTTACCAAGAAGTAAACACTTTTTTTTAAATACTCTACAGTTTCCTAACCAGCATAAGACTCATTCATAGTACTTCTCTTCACAAAGAAGTTCCCATAAAAAACCAGAATCATGTGCTAGTAAGAGGACTTCAAAAAGTTCCCTCAGAAAAGCCCAACACGGCAGCAAAGCCTTTTACTGTTCCTTCTAACGACAGGAGAATATCAGCTTTGTTCTTTTTATGTAGGTTTACATAGGTTCTTCTAACCAGAACCTGCAGAAGCCACAAGGCTCTACAAAACAGAAAGACTTCATGGTTTCTCCTTCCAGTGGCCAGAGTAGAACAAAACTATCTGCCACATTAAACAGCCAAGTAGAGCAACGCGGATGACACAGAGTTCCAACTGAAGAATAAAGATCAGCTTGTTCCTCTTCCCTTCAGCATAAAGGGGAAAACCTAGTTACTCGCCCACAACACTGCAGCAGTACTCTGACTTTTCTGTAACATTTAAACACTAAAAGTAGGTGTCCTCTTACAACACATGGCAGTTTGGCCCTAAAGCTGTGTGAATGCAGTTCAGGTAAGGAATGCATCAATTCTAGAAATTGGTGTTAGTTAGTAACATCTGAGTACAAGTTCTTGAGTCACATGATGTCAGAATGAATCCTTCCTCATTTCTCTGAGAAAACAGCATACTTATAAGAAATTAGAAATAACTTTTGTTTTTTTGATGAAATGGCCACACTTTGCTGCTGTGATAAACAGAAAGACCTCACACACTGCCATGTTCTCTACTTTGCTGATAAGAGCTACATGTCCACAGAGACTAGAACTGAACATAAGAAACAACTGTGAAGTTAGAATATGGTATTCAAATGGAATCACAGCAATAGAAGAGTGGCTTTATGAACCAAGATGAGGCTACAATATGTAAATTAGTCTAAAAAGACTCCGCTTCCAGTCATTTCTAGCCACGTGAAAACTAGCTGAACTTCTCCTCTTCATGTCTTTGCTCCTCGTGTAAAATGGGAAACAAAACATTTCCTCATTTCACTAGACCATTCTGATAATAACTGTACAGAAAACAATACCAGACTATTCAAGAGGAAATTAACTGCATCTCTGGAGCAATCTAGCAGGAGCTAGTATGGTATTAAGAAACAAAAACAAACTACCAAGCACTCGTTCACTAAACTAGCATTAGCCATACTTGTTGGGATAAAGCAGGGGTCCTAATGGAAGAAATTACATGCATTATGCATCCAAGACTGCTTTCTTCCTGTTCTTCTTCAGCCTAACAGAAAAGACCAAGCATAAACTCTTGACTGGGAGATGAGCCCAGACAATTCATCCTCACAGCACAGCATGCATGGCACATCACGAGAATCAGAACTATTTCTCACAACACCAACTTATAACATTCGAAGATACACATTAAGCCAAAGAGGTGAAGACATGATGGTTTATTTCACTGTAGTCCCTTGCTTTACAGTTTTTATGACTCTATTAGTTTCTGGTTCAACAGACTTATCTGCCGTCTTTATAAAATTACACCTTTTACTGTGTATTTTACAAGTGTGAGTAAATACTTGTCCTGTACAGAATTTTCTCAATCTCTCCTACTTTCTTTATCCAGCAAGTCCCTGTTTCCACTCAATGTCCCAAAGGTTCTGAGTGAGATAATCTCTGCAGAGCCAACAAGCTCCCAAATCCAATGTCTGCCCCAGTTTTCAAACAACTTGTCCCCAAATCAAAATTAAAATTCTTCCCTCCTTCCATCTCAAAGTAAGTGCTGGTCCTAGTTAACTGCCATCACTTCTCACCTCAGCCGTCACCTCCATCCAAACCTGTTTCTTCTCCCATGCTGCCTGGCTGGATATGTATTTATTAGAGCATGAGTTTTCACAGGATGGTAATGGGGTCAAACTGAGGCCCAATCTGGACTAGGCACAGGGAGAGAGGCAAAGTAAGAGGCATAAGCCCTGTATAAACATTCTACTGTAAAGCTGAGACGCACTAAAGCTATTTGAAGACCTGTCAAAAAATTTTAAGACTACAGTTACAACATCTGTTCATGAGTTTTACTTTTGGCAGCCACTAAGGCAGTCTGAGTGAAATTCTTTTGAAAACCTGACACAGTATTAACATCAATATTAGATAACATTATTTGCTCAAAGTATTAGTTCTTAATCAATAGTCTTCTCCAGTGACATTTACAAACTTTACTATTAGTCCCATGTGCAGTAAAATTCCCTACTGGGACACAATTCTAACCTGTATTTATTATGAAGGTATGTTTATAGAAAAAGGGTTAATTCCTTCATGACAAGTTCGAGTGATGATAAAACCAGAAACTTCTGTAAAGATAAGAAAACATTTGTGTTAGGCTAGTTGAAAGCTCTTGTAAGATTGTCCTTTAAATTTCCATGAAGGAGATACCAACTAGGTCACATTACTCTGTTACTCCTGCTAAGAAATTAATTCAGCTCTGAACTCAGCAGATGCAATTGTAAAAACAGTTTAAGTATTTAAGGTGCTACTTTAGTGTTCAGAAGAATATCGTTTTAGCAAGTTGCACATGGGAAGTAGCATCCAGAGGTAAAAAACACTGAGGGTATCATTAGAATTCAACTGCCTGTTCAGCTGGAAAATCCACATCTCCCCACATAAGGCTTCTACATGTAAGCAGAAAATTTAAACTCAAAATCAATTAACTACTATCCATAACCAGTCCTTACATAACACTCTGCCTTGTCTGTATGATCTTCATTCATGTAATGTCACCAATTTTATCTTTGAGATGAACCTCATGCAGTCTAATAGTTACGTATTTCACTTCCACATTAAGGACGACCAGTTTCAAATAACCTTGTGTCTCAGCATATAAAAGGTGCAAATATAACAAAAAGAAGCGAAGTGACTTTTCATGCCCAAAATACACTTTCCCTGAGAAGTTTCACTTTCAGGAACACTAAACAGGAAGGTTTTGTTTAAAAAAAAAAAAAAAGGAGCTATGAATACATTTCTTATTAATTCTTAAAGATTTGTGTGTGTGTGTGTGTGTGTGTCCCCAACCAGTCATGGAACTTAGAAAACTGTTTTTGTTTTTCTGCCCTAGTAGAAAGTTCAAACTGATTTGTAGATCAGAAGCTGATACAAACACCTTTGCTGTTCAACACAAAGACAAGGATTCTCTTTCCCAATGAGGATGTTACACTTAAGACTGCTATGACAAAAAGCAGAACCAGGCATCACCCAGCCAAGCTTGACTGGAAGAGTATCTAACTTTTGAAGTTATAAAACTGCTATAGCCACTAGTCACAGAAACAGGGCTTTCCAGTCAGTTAATTTACAGCTACAGCTCCTAGGAACTCATCTATTATCTTGTATAGCACACCAGAGAAAGTTACTCATGCTAACACCCCATTTAATTTAATAATCTAGTACTGAAGGAGAACCAGAATTACCTCATGGCTGAATTTTAGAGTCTTTTGAACTATGCCAGTTCAACAGAATTCGCTCACAGAACAGGCTTCTGCTACCAGAGAATACAGTTAAGCCGCGCAGTCTGAAGTAAAAAGGGTGCTTTTAAAAATGTATCTAGGACAGTGTTCCGTTGCAGTTTCTTATATATAAAGCGATTATAAACTTTTTTGCCTGGTGGTCACTGATTCAGGTAAAACGTTTGCTGATGGGAATCAGCATTCCAGACAAACCTATTAACTGCCTACAGGATCAGGGTTTAGGTTTTAGTGTGGGTGGCAGACAGAAGGCCTGTTTTGCAAGGCATGCTATTTCTGTAGCTACAGCCACACCAAACTGAATGTACTCCATCTCTCAAACTAAGCTGTCCCAGACCTAATTGTACTCTTCACACAGACCACCTGGGAATCCTAAGTGCCGTAGATATAAGCCAGAGAAACAGCCAAACAGCGAGTAAACAAGACCACAAGCCATAGAACCTTTCCACAGAACAGGAGTAAAGTAACAAAAATAAATCCTCATATATAAGCATTGCTAGAGGAAACCAGGTTTCCAGACTTAAACTGTGCTTACATACAGTCTTCTATTTCAGAGATACTTAAGTCTCTGTTCTTTCCACAATCCCATAGCATTTTTTCATGTAATAGAAAACACACTGGATTTGGTCTTCATGCATCATTCTCCAAACACAGCACAGTCAGTGCAAGCAAGGTGAACAACTACCTTTCCTGATACACAGTCCAAAGTAGCCAACACTTGTCTAGGTACTAGCAACATAAAATTCTCAACTTCTCTATAATTCTAAACATAAAAAAGCTCTCTAGGTGCTGAAAAAGCACTGCTAAACAGCACTCCAATAGAGTAACCCTGGTAATAAAAGTTCTTTCATAAACCAATTTCATGACCAGTGTTAACACTCCCAGAGTAAACCAGAAATAAATCACACAACATTTCACCAAGACTACCTGATTAAGTACTAACAGCAAGTGAAGATTATAGCGTAACCAGGTTCTAACAAGAGGTGCGAGTTCATAAGCCACATGCACACACGCTGCCCAGGTCATGAACACATTTACTGTCTCTCACATACCTTGAATTTCCATCTATCAGGAATGAAAGGCAAAAGAAGGTGCAGTTTTGCTTGCACCTTTGAACATGATTTGTAACAAGCATCACTGTTTCTCCAGCGCAGGTATTCTCTGTGCACCAGGCTTTCACATGACAGAAAAGACAAAATGCTACTTCTAAAAAGGAGAATGCAAATAAAACTACAGGAGATGGGGAATGCAGGGGAAACTACTGTAACTAAAAGTACTTACAGCTTTACCTAGTCAGTTCTAAAATTGCTCATTGTTTGTTGGCTCACTTCTGTTAAGCTCTGCTCTTTATGTAATGGCGACACAGGTATCCTCAGTAAGCACTGGAACTGCAAACATAAAACTCTGCCTATACAGGAGCTCATCATTCTCAGCAGATTTTAGACAGTTTTAAACACTCTGCCAGCTGCTGCAGCAGCCAGCTTGTGGCACTTCAGAGAACATTCCTGAATCAGAGAAGGGGGGAAACTGAGGTGAATTGCTAAAAGATCCTAAAATTCAAGGTAATCAAATAAACCCTGTCTTCTTACACACGGACAGAAAAACAGGCTTCACAGCACTGGGTAGCTAGGATTGTTAAATTTTTCATAATCACAAGGAAGAAAACACTAGTACTCTTAAATTTATGTGCCCACAAACTAAAGACAAAGGTAGACTTACATAGTATGCAAAAGGACCATCCATTTATTGAAAAGTGCTCTTGATACAGACAAATGAACGGGAGTAGAAGAGATGGCAAAAGCTGCACGCAAATTATTTGAAATAAATCTTACCCTACCTAACTGACACATGTATCTCAGGTGTCATAGACAGTAAGCAGTACCCATGTTTCACGTTGCCTGGCACTTAACTCCTAACTGAAGTAGAGTCCCACTCTGGTCACATCTGTGGCCACAAGAACAGACTTGTAAGTATTCCACTGGACCAAAACAACTACCAGGATGGCTCTCTGCATCCTGGTAGAAAGCAAAGAAGCGTGATACTGGGCACTCCAACCCGGTGTGGATTTAGCACACACATTCACTCAGGCTGCAAACCTTGTCTGCAGCACATTTGCTGGACATCCACGAGATACAATGCGACAACACTCAAAAATGTTTCTACTGTGAAGATACATTTTCAAACATTTTTATGATAAGACCCATAAAACTGATTTGTAATTTACTTCAGAGTGGGTAACATTACCTTAACATATAGAAGTCATTTTTCTCAACCTAAGCCCATCTGCATCGATGACTGAAACTCTTGGTGTAAGTAAGAGGTCAAGCTTTTAGGTAAAAGATTATAATCTTGACTTACACTAGCACCACTATTTCTCCAAAAAACCCCAAACACGCACACACATTAAAAATCAAATCCGACTCCTTGCCCATAAGCTTCAATTTCGCCTGGTATGCATTAGTGCCTTCTATGCCCCCAGCTGGCAAGCAGTAACAAAAAGAGATACTGCAGATATTTTGTATCTGCATTCTCACAGATACACAGTGAGGGGGTGAAAAATCCCGGCGTTTATGGCAACCATGCCTAAGCAGCCACAGCAAGCTGAAGTGGTCTCTGCACATGCTTTTCCAAATGACAGGGCCAATTTCTGCTACTGTATCTCAATAATTCAGTAGTTAGCAACACAAGTATCCCCCACCCTTCTGTCTCTTTACAATATTCTTTCCAAGCATCTAGTAAGCACCATCAAAAGTCTGGTGTCAGACACCCCAAGTTAAGTTCCACCCATCACTGTCTGTAACTATTTTAACTCCATTTAAATTTATTTAAATTCACTTTAAAATTACTTACTCTGCTAAGATATCTAACTACTGAAAGACACAACAAAAAATTGCTTCCTTTTTCTGTGTATCCAGACATTCAGACTCCTGCAAAAACTCAGATAAGGGGGCAAGACAGATATGTATTCAAGAACAGACCCAGCTAACATCATGCGTCTACAGTCAGCGAGGTGCCCATGGGAAAGGTTTCACAGGAAGAGAGAGAATTTCAGAAGACAATCTCTTCAATAATCCATCACCTCAGGTGGCTCCAGCTAAACTGCAAACAATGAAGAAAATCTAGAGCACCTGACATATAACAGGTAAGACCAAATGCTTCCCTTACTTTCATATAGCCATGGCACTTCTTGACAGAGACATTTTAAAAGAGATTCTGGGATCACTTCTTTCTGTAGTCTCTATTCTCTGACAACTTATATAGGCAATAAGAATTCTTACTGTTTGACTGGATAAAAAGTTACCGAAGTTCTAAACTGAAAGTTTGTTTCAGCAGTGGAATAGTCACTGTACTCCAGATAAAAGAATCACAGAATGTTAGGGATTGGAAGGGACCTAGAATCATAGAATCATTAGAGATTGGAACAGACCGCAAAAGACCATCTAGTCCAATCCCTCTGCCAGAGCAGGGCCACCTAGACCAAGTTGCATAGGAACATAAAGGACAGGCTAGAGAGGTGAGCAGAGAGAAATTTAATGAAATATAACAAGGGTAAGTGTAGAGTCTTGCACCTAGGCAAGAACAACCCCAGGTACCAGTATAAGCTGGGGACTGACCTGTTGGAGAGTAGTGTAGGGGAAAGGGACCCGAGGGTCCTGGTGGACAGCAGGATGACCATGAGCCAGCAATGTGCTCTTGAGGCCAAGAGGGCCAACAGCATCCTGGGGTGAATCAGAAGGGGTGTGGTTAGCAAATGGAGAGAGGTTCTTCTCCCCCTCTAACTCTGCACTGGTGAGACCAGTAGAGCGTAGAGCAACCAGGATGATGAAGGAAGTGGAGCACCTCCCTTATGAGGAGAGGCTGAGAGAGCTGGGTCTCTTTTGCTTGGAGGAGATTGAGGGGTGACCTCATTAATATCTATAAATATGTGAAGAGTGGGTATCAGGAGGATGGAGTTAGGCTCTTCTCAATGTCATCTAGCGATAGGATGAGGGGCAATGGGTGTGAGCTGGAACACAGGAGGTTCCATATAATTTCAGAAGGAACCTCTTCACAGTTAGGGTGACAGAGCACTGGAACAGGCTGCCCTGGGGTGTTGTGGAATCTCCTTCTCTGGAGACATTTGATCATTCCGTTCAATGCCCCCCTCCTCCAGAGCAGGAACACCTGGATCAAGTCGCACAGCAACATGTCCAGGCAGGTTTTAAACATCTGCAGAGAAGGAGACTCCTTAAAGGCACCTTTAAAGTGCAAGCAGCCAGGACACAAAGAAATAGAACTGTTTGAGTCAAGGAGGAGTGAAGTAGGAGCAAAACTGACTTCACAATTTTAAAAAACCAAAATGCAAATAAGGAAGAACACAGATTTCAGATCATCTAGAAAACATTCTACTTGTTTGAAGATTAACATACATACTAATCAACACCTGTATTTCCACACTATGATACCAGAAATTCAGAATGACATATTTTAAATGCTGGGAAGTCTCCATTATCACAGCAGAATGACAGCTGTCACACCATCACTGACATTTGGAAAAGAAAAATGCTTCAAAAAACTTCACAACACACATTCTTCAATTCTTCGGTATCCCAAACATTTCTGTGAAGAAGCATCTTGTATAAGGTTACATACCAGATGAAAAGGTAACAGAACA
The DNA here is from genome assembly GCA_013400115.1 of Rhinopomastus cyanomelas. Lineage (NCBI taxonomy): Eukaryota > Metazoa > Chordata > Aves > Bucerotiformes > Rhinopomastidae > Rhinopomastus > Rhinopomastus cyanomelas. The sequence goes on along the minus strand of VXBP01001307.1, from coordinate 271,935 downwards.
CAGTCACACGTGTTTTTATTCTTGAATCACTCAGGAGGGAATTAAAAACCAATTAAAACTTGATTTTATCAGACTTTTAACAAATAGGTTAGAAACAACACCCTCCTATTGCAGTTTCTGGAATCACTGCAACCCTGCCTGAAATTTCATAGAAGAATGGCGTAGGCTGGAAAGGATGTTAGAGATCATCTAGTTCCAACCTCTCTGACACAGGCAGGGCCAACTCTCACCAGAACTCACTGCCCTGAGCCCCATCCAACCTGGCCCTGAACACTTCCAGGGAGGGGGCATCCACAACTTCCCTAGATAACCCGCTCCAGTGCCTCAGCACCCTCACAGGGAGGAATTTCGTACAGCCCCAGCACCACAGCTCCTGCTTAGTGAGGTACAGGATACAGTCTGTGACAAACAGAACGGTTTCTGTATTCTGCTGAACTCGCTACCTGCTTTAACTACAACCTGAAAGGCTGCCGATGCCCCTCCAGGAGATTCCCTCCTCCCAATTAACCATTACTGCTGTCACTCCCTTCCCGCCCGCGGCACCCCCTGAACCTCACCAGGCCGATGGGAGGCCGCTCCCTACACAGCGACGGCTCCGCCGGGGCCAGGGGGCTGCCTTTGCCCCCATCACGGACCCAACCGGAGCCGGGCTGGAGGCCTCAGCCTGGGGCGGGCGGGCAGCCCCCAGAGCAGAGCCGCGGGGAAGTGCCGGAGGGCTGAGAGAAGGCGGGTTTTGCCTGAGGCGGCGGGAAGGGTCGAGGAGGATCGCGCCGCCGGGGCTGAGGGGACGCAGAGCAGAAGCGACATCGACCACCCCCACCCCTCGCCCTCCTTCCCTCCCTCCAGCCCCCCGATCAACTCACCGGGCGGAAGCGGGAAAGGAGCCGTCGCCGCCTCCCCCGCTGGGCCGGAGGCAGCGACAGGAGCGGCGTGTCCGGACCCCGCGCAGGGGAGGGGGGAGTAGGGGGAGGGAGCTGCACCGCACCACAGGGCACCGGCCGTGCGGGCGGGCGTGCGGTGACCCGGATGTACCGGCGGAGAGCGGAGGGAGGGCGGCCGGCAGGTGACTGCGCAAGCGCGTCAGGCTCCAGCACACTGCGCATGCACCTGCTTCGACTCCCAGTGTCTCAGGCAGGGGCGGGGAGCGAAACTGAAGCGGGCGGGCAGGCAGGCGGCAGAATTGGCGAGTGGCTCAAACTGCCTTAAAGGGAAGGGGCCTCCCGGGGAGGGTTCGGCCATCTTTCCGCACCGCCCCCAGCAGCCTCCACCAGCTCATTAAACAGGCTAAACTGATGTTATGGTTTGAGCGACTGTGATTATTTTTAAGGCCCTACTCCAGAGTTTTAAATGTTTCTGTTAGCCAAGCCACCATGGGAAAGAAAGGAAGGCGAAAAGCAGGGTTGGCGACTGAAAATGGTGCTTCAGTTTCTTCTCAGGTGACTCCTGTTGCAAGATCTAAGAAAGCAAATAGTGAAAAGTTACATCCTTCCGTGCCCTCTGTGCAGTCAGAGCCCCACACAGAACATCCAGGTGCTGCCATGACTGATACCTTACTGGTCCCCTTTGCCCCTTAAAAACTAAACTCATGAAGTCCGGAATGGTCTGGGTTGGAAGGGACCTTGGAGATCACCCAGTTCCAAACCAATGCCATGGGCAGGGACACCCCTTTCCAGACCAGGTTGCCTACAGCCCTGTCCAGCCTGGCATTGAAGACTTCCAGGGCCGGAGAACAAAAAACCCAACTGAAATGTGCTAAGAAACATGCAAATATATCTTAAGGGCATTTCGTGGAGTGAATTATGTACTTTCCTTCCCAACAGATGCATCCCACTGATGAAGGTTTCACCTGTTCCTTGCCTGTACCACAGCTGGGAATTTGGTGTCACTGCCCCGGTAGTAAAATGTTCAGAGGGCTGGAGCACCTCCTCTGTGAGGACAGGCTGAGCAAGTTGGGGTTGTTCAGCCTGCAGAAGTGGAGCTCCCAGGAGGGAGCTGCTTCTAGCAGCTTTCCAATTTCTGAAGTGGGCTACCAGAAAGCTAGGGTAGGGCTTTTTACACAGGTGGTAGCGAGAGGACAAGGGGAAAGGGTTAGACTTGAAGAAGGGAGATTGAGGTTGGACATGAGGAACAAATTCTTTGCTGTGATGGTGCTAAGATGCTGGAACAGGTTGCCCAAGCAAGCTGTGGCTGCCCCATCCCTGGAAGTGTTCAAGACCAGGTTGGATGAAGCCCTCAGTAACCTGCTCTATTGAAGGTGTCCCTGCCTGTGCAGGGGATTTGGAACTAGATGATCTTTAAGGTTACTTACAACCCTGGCCATTCTGTGGTTCTGTGATATGGCAGAGGCAAGGCTGCTTCTGGTGTGGGTACATTAGCAAAAGCAGAGCGCAAGCACCTTGCTTTGGGACTTGTCCCTTTAGTAAAGCCACACATGCACACAAAGAAAGAAAACTAAAATGTTCTGCTTAGTTTTTTTCTTCAAGTAACTTGGTATCTAGGCAACGATTTTAAAATTTTTGCCAGGAAGTCTCCTGTGCCCTTCACATTGGATGGTCCTTCTGCATGTGAGGGCCAGCTCACACTGTGTTCATGGAGGCCGTGCTAGGAGTGGTAGGAGAGATGGACAGCAGAATACAGATACAGCCAAGACAAAACTCTGTGCAGCCTCAAAAAGTAGAGCATTTCCATTAGCAATGATGATTATTCAATCTGAAAGAGACAAACCAACCACCTGAAAGTTCAACCACTTCTCTTTTCAGAAGCCAAATACCAGCTTGGTAACTGCTAAATATTAGTGAATACCAAGCTCCCCCAAACATGCTTTGAGAATGAGTGGTAATGGAAAGAAGCACAGAGAATTCTTTATATCCCAACATCTTTCTCTCATTTTTGTTTTCATACCTGTACGCGTGTTGTCTTACACTGATAGACGTAGTTCCTTTCATACAATTCAAGTTATATAGGTTCACTGCAGCGATACCTTCAAATTGTTCCAGATAAAAGAGTATTCTAGGACTTAAAGGAAGCCATTTGTGAGTATAGTTCAGCTGCAAAACCTACCTGATGAACTCAAAGGCAATGACATCACTTTAGTTTCGGTCCCTGGGTAACAGACAAGACCAGTGCTGGTGTACCGGTCTGCTGCCTGTCTGCTACCAGACACCTGTCTGCTGCCATCATCTAAGCAGGGAAAGGGGAGTGTTCCAGCAAACCTTGGACGCTTTTTGGAGATTAGTGTAGACTGGAGCAAACAGGTGAAGAGATCTGAAATGAGATTTTCATAGAAGCACCTTATGGACAGAATGGCAGAAGAATCACAGAATCACAGAATTATTGAGGCTGGAAAAGCCCTCTGAGCTCATCCAGCCCAGGACCTAACATCACAATGTCAGTCAGACTAAAGCACTAAGGGCCATAGCCAGGTCCTTAAACACCTCCAGGGATGGGGACTCCACCACTGCCCTGGGCAGTCCATTCCAGGGTCTGATCACCCCTTTCCCTGAGGAAGGGCTTCCTAATATCCAACCTAACCCTTCCCTGGCAGCTTCAGGCCCTGCCTTCTTGTCCTGGCACCTGTTGCCTGGGAGAAGAGCGCAACCCCTACCTGACTGTAACCTCCCTTCAGGGAGTTGTAGAGAGGGAGAAGGTCATGAGTCTTCTCTTCTCCAGGCTGAACACCCTCAGCTCCCTCAGCCTCTCCTCATCAGACTTTCCCTCTAGTCCCTTCCCCAGCTTCGTTGCTCCTCTGGACCTGCTCCAGCCCCTCAATCTGTTTCTTGAAGTGAGGGGCCCAGAACTGCCCCCAGTACTCGAGACGAGGCCTCCCCAGTGCCCAGTGCAGGGGGAGAATTACGTTCCTAGTTCTGCTGGCCAGACTATTGCTGATAAAAGGCAAGAAGAGAAGTCCCAGTTCTGCTTGTGCTCGATTTGTGTCAGTGGCAGCCTAAACAAAGTGCTTGATGTGACTTCTCACTTCTGCTATGGAAAGGACTTTTTGCATCTAGCAAAAAGCTTAGAACTGTAGATCGATGCACCCTCCTTCCTGCGATGACAGATCATGACCACATCTCCTTCTTCTCTGAAGTCCACAGACCTTTTAGATCTGTGTGCCCGGCAAGAACCAANCTGATAGACGTAGTTCCTTTCATACAATTCAAGTTATATAGGTTCACTGCAGCGATACCTTCAAATTGTTCCAGATAAAAGAGTATTCTAGGACTTAAAGGAAGCCATTTGTGAGTATAGTTCAGCTGCAAAACCTACTTGATGAACTCAAAGGCAATGACATCACTTTAGTTTCGGTCCCTGGGTAACAGACAAGACCAGTGCTGGTGTACCGGTCTGCTGCCTGTCTGCTACCAGACACCTGTCTGCTGCCATCATCTAAGCAGGGAAAGGGGAGTGTTCCAGCAAACCTTGGACGCTTTTTGGAGATTAGTGTAGACTGGAGCAAACAGGTGAAGAGATCTGAAATGAGCTTTTCATAGAAGCACCTTATGGACAGAATGGCAGAAGAATCACAGAATCACCGAATTATTGAGGCTGGAAAAGCCCTCTGAGCTCATCCAGCCCAGGACCTAACATCACAATGTCAGTCAGACTAAAGCACTAAGGGCCATAGCCAGGTCCTTAAACACCTCCAGGGATGGGGACTCCACCACTGCCCTGGGCAGTCCATTCCAGGGTCTGATCACCCCTTTCCCTGAGGAAGGGCTTCCTAATATCCAACCTAACCCTTCCCTGGCAGCTTCAGGCCCTGCCTTCTTGTCCTGGCACCTGTTGCCTGGGAGAAGAGCGCAACCCCTACCTGACTGTAACCTCCCTTCAGGGAGTTGTAGAGAGGGAGAAGGTCATGAGTCTTCTCTTCTCCAGGCTGAACACCCTCAGCTCCCTCAGCCTCTCCTCATCAGACTTTCCCTCTAGTCCCTTCCCCAGCTTCGTTGCTCCTCTGGACCTGCTCCAGCCCCTCAATCTGTTTCTTGAAGTGAGGGGCCCAGAACTGCCCCCAGTACTCGAGACGAGGCCTCCCCAGTGCCCAGTACAGGGGGAGAATTACGTTCCTAGTTCTGCTGGCCAGACTATTGCTGATAAAAGGCAAGAAGAGAAGTCCCAGTTCTGCTTGTGCTCGATTTGTGTCAGTGGCAGCCTAAACAAAGTGCTTGATGTGACTTCTCACTTCTGCTATGGAAAGGACTTTTTGCATCTAGCAAAAAGCTTAGAACTGTAGATCGATGCACCCTCCTTCCTGCGATGACAGATCATGACCACATCTCCTTCTTCTCTGAAGTCCACAGACCTTTTAGATCTGTGTGCCCGGCAAGAACCAAATTGGGCCCCACTGACTGAATTCAATGGAATCAGAATCATGCTCTGAGTCTACACTGTGGGCTTAATTCTAACCTGGGGGCTCCCACCTCATAAATACACAACTTTGTCTTGGCACACAGAGCTATGGAAACCGCACAACCAGCCTCAAGAATTTTTGAACCTCATAGCATTATGAACTACTTAGGGCTTGGTGGAGTGGGATGAGACCAAGCAAATTTCCTACTGAAATCATAGGAGGTTGATCATACTTCCTTTTTAGGGCTCTTGAAAATGGTAAGGTTCCCTTGATTTGGATCTCTCACTTTTCAGAAGTCAGAATGCCCAGACCCTGAGCATCACTCCGCTTTAACAGCAGCTGCGTAGCAAGACATCCACATCCCACCTAATAATTGAAGCACAACAAATTATCACACACTCTGGAAAAATGCTGGATGACTAAGAAACCCACCCATTCATCCTGTCTTCACTTTTAATTCCTTAATTCCTTCTTCTGAATAGAAAATTGTTTTACCAGGTTATTACTCTGCTAAATACAAAAACCAAAATCAGAGATGATATTTGCCAGTGAGTACCATCAAATAAAGGAGCGGTAACAGAACATAGCTGCTGTTACACTGCTAAATGCCCGTGGAATGTGGTGTTAGTAGGAGTATAGCTCCCAGGTAGGTGTAGCTGACACTTAGGAAAGAAAATAGGTCACAGTGTTTTCACAGAGCAAAGATTATTAAGCTGCAGAGGCCTTTTGGATGTACGTGCACTGCGTACACGAGTGGCTGCCCCGCCGACAAGAGGTTATTTTATATATAAATGGCCAGACAGGTAAATAAAACCCCCAAAACAAACACACCCTTAGGTGCCATACACAGAATACTTCAGCTGCTTTCAAGCTTAATGGTAGCCTAGGGGAGACAGTCAAAAGGAGAAGAGGAAATCATCCTCATCCTCTCCCACTTGTACTCTGCAGGAACAATGGGGTGCAGTGCCCACTGACAGCAGGCTCCTGTGGCTGGGGGGAAGGACACCACTAACGTGTCCATTACATGGCTGAAAATAGATATACTCAGACATTATTTTTTTTGTAATTATTTTTAAAGAAAAGATATTTCTTACAGCAAGATGTCAAGAATGGGAAGGGAACAGCTTTGTGGAGATCCCTTTTATTTATTTTTTTTTGCTGTTGTGGTTCATAGCACCTTTCAGTTCAGATAAAGCTAAGAACAGGCTTTGACCTCCCCCTTCCAGATGCCTCCACCTTCTCAAGTGCGCTGCTAGGATATGAGGGATAGCAGAAGCAATCACATTCACACCACAGTGTCCCTTAGGGCTTTCATTTTGGTTAGCACCAATCCTCTGACAGAAGTACAGCTCTTCACAAATGTAAACAGTCGTAACAAAACATTCTACACACATTTCAAACTGCAGACAAAGCCAAAAGACAAGGTCAAATCACTGGATGTTTACAAGGATTCCTCAAGGGCTTCCAGATACCCTAGTGCCAAACAAGTCAATGTTTGATACTTGCACAGAGACAGGCCCTTGCAATCTCAAAATGCCCTTCTCTCCTCTGAAAAAGAATGTTGTTTAAAAATTTAAGTGGCTGAGAGGAGAAATGGGGGTGCTTCATGACTTTATGCTTTTCACTCCAACAGACCTGGTGAAAGTCTGCTGTGCCCCAGTAACTTCACGTGACTCATTCCATTGGCCATCTCCTCTGCTGCCATTACAAAGTCTGAGATTATTTTTGGGTTTGTTCATCTGTTGATGCGATTGCTCCCTGCAAATGATCAGCATGGCCTCTTCAGATGGGGACCCTCGGCTAACAGATGCAGCATGGCCTCTAGCAGCAAACACTTCAAATCAAATAACACAAGAAGGTTCAGCATGGGACTGTGATCAAAGACACTGGTGATTTTACAATATAAAGCTCTTTTGTTTCCACATTGTGCTGCCTTTCCTCAACAGAACAGCTCACTCATATGAGACAGGGAAACAAAAAGAGGAATAAAGACAAAATGGCAGGTGCTGAGCCTGTGTTCAGACTCTTGACGACTAAGCATACGGGAAGGTGGAAAGAGGAACTGCGGCTATTTTAATCATATTTTATCTCTACTGGAAAACAGAAAGATAAATTAGAGTAGTTGACTTGTTATAGAACAGAGCAGCGCAGAGTGTTGGACACTGAGAACTTTAAGCCACTTAGCAAAGTCTGCAAACTATAGAATTTCTTCAGTGACCACTACACAGACACCATTGCACTGAGAAGTACAACTGCAGTGGTAAAACCAGTGCTGCCAGCAAACAGAGTTGCTGGCTAGAGAGAAGAGGCCTGCAAAGCAATGGAGATTATCCAACATTACCAAGGCCGGGGGTCATGGCCACATGCTGCTCTTCCACACCGATGACACTTGGGTGAGGAAAAGCCCAAGATGGATCCATTCTTCAGCAGAGGTTTGCTCAGTGTAGAGGAAATGCTACAAACATTCAGGAGGTGCTGGGTTATCAGCTCTGCTTGCATGACAGGCACCTCTCTCCAGCAAAGCTCCTACATGTCACTGGATTTAGTCACTCTGCCTAGCAGTTTGTGCCTTTAAGTAAGGGCTTCAGTAAGTCAAGGGAGGGTGTCAATTGGGGGTCCATGTAAGAGTGGCAGGAGTTCCACCTGAGCTCCCACTAGCCCTCAGTCATAGAATCACAGAATCACTAGGGATTGGAAGGGACCTCGAAAGATCATCTAGTCCAATCCGCCTGCAACAGCAGGATCACCTAGACCAAGTCACACAGGAACACATCCAGTCAGGTCTTGAACATCTCCAGTGAAGGAGACTCCACAACCCCCCTGGGCAGCCTGTTCCAGTGCTCTGTCACCCTCACCGTGAAGAAGTTCCTTCTCAGGTTGATGTGGAACCTCCTCTGTTCCAGCTTATAACCTCCCCAAATGTTTAAGATCGATCAGCAGCCCAACAGTATTCCAGTTAACGGACAGAATCGATGTTTCAGAGAACAGGGAGGGCAGTACTTAAGAGGAGTAGACTGTTTCATCACTCTCTGGAAGAGAACCCAATTTTTGTGTTTTGTTTGGGATTGGGGTTTGGGGTTTTTTTGAGCTGTTGATTCTGCTGCCCTGACATAAATAAATATTCGTCAATTGAGCTGAGAATTCTGCCTACCTCAGGAGCATGAGACTGGAATTTTACTTTGATCACAGCCTTTGCGGTGATGTAGTGATTGGAGGGTTTTTATTTATTGCTTTTTTTGTTTTCCTTTTACCCCAAAGAGTTAATTCATTTGTGATCAGAAACCTTTAGAATAGCATTTGGCTCCTAAGGGATTTTTGGGCTGCATCTAGGTGTTGCCAAGGGACATCGTCAAGAGACCATTTCATTTTGTCTCAGCTGTTTCCCTTGCTACAGCAGTACTTACTTTCCTCTTCAGATCACTGGGGATGTTGCAGTCTGTTGATGGGGAAATAGGTAAGTTAATTAATGCACCTCAGGAAATGGCTCTGCAGAGCATCAGTCTCTGGGGCCAGCTTCAAACTTCAGTGAACAAACACGGACTTCACAAAGCAATGGCATTGCTGGGAAACACGTGAGCAATGACAAGCATCTCAGGCAGCATCCCATAGGTCGTCGTCTCCAGTGGCATGACCTTATAGCAACCCTCCAGTACATGAAGGGGCCTACGGGAAAGCTGGAGAGAGACTCTTTTTCACAGAATCACAGAGTGTTAGGGATTGGAAGGGACCTCAAAAGATCATCTAGTGCAATCCCCCTGCCACAGCAGGATCACCTAGACCAAGTCACACAGGAACATGTCCAAGTGGGTTTTAAACCTCTCCAGAGAAGAAGACTTCACAATCCCCCTGGGCAGCCCATTCCACTGCTCTGTAACCTTCACTGGGAAGAAGTTCCTTCTCGTATTTATGTTCCAGCTCACACCCATTGCCTCTTGTCCTGTCATTAGATGACAATGAGCAGAGCCTGGCTCCATCCTCCTGACACCCACCCGTTCCATATTTATAAACATTAATGGGTTCACCCCTCAGTCTCCTTTTTTCCAAGCTAAAGACATCCAGCAAAGCTGGAGAAGTGTAGATTTAGAGTGGATGTGAGGAGGAAGTTCTTCACCGTGACAGTGGTGGGAGCCTGGAACGGGTTGCCCAGGGAGGTGGTTGGGGCCCCATCCCTGGAGGTGTTTAAGGCCAGGCTGGATGGGACTCTGGCCAGCCTGGTCTAGGGTGAGGTGTGTCTGCCCATGGTGGGGGGGTTGGAACTGGATGATCAGGCGGTCCCTTCCAACCCTGAGTGATACTGACTCTATAAATTCTTCAGTGAAGAGGTCCTCTGTGGCAGAGGGATTGGACTGGATGATCTTTTGGGGTCCCTTCCAGTCTCTAAGGATTCTATGATTCTGTGAGCTCCCTCACCCTCTCCTCATCAGGGATGTGTTGCACTAGAACAAAGGGGAACAGCTTCAAACCAAAAGAGGGTATATTTAGACGAGATCTTAGGAAGGAATTCCTCACAATGAGGGTGGTGAGGTACTGGAAGAGGTTGCCCAGCGAAGCTGTGGATGCCCCCTCCCTGGAAATGTTCAAGACCAGCTTGCACGGGCCTTTGAGCATCCTGGTCTAGTAAGAGGTAAGACAGAGGAGCTGGAACTAGTTGGTCTCTAGTGTCCCTTCCAATCTAAACCATTTGATGATTCAGTGAGTCTATGACTGTGAGCTGAAGGTGCTGAGCACCCCATGGGGCTGCAGTGTCACTCCTGCCATGGTTCTGTCCAAGCCCTGCTAGTTTGGTTTGACAGAATTCAATCCAGCTGATCCAAACCTGGACTAGTTTTGCAACATTGGTTTGACTGCATGTTCACCAAACTTGTCTTGGTTTGTGATCCAAGCCATGCTGAGGTCACAGCTATGGATCCTGGGACAAAAAAACCTACAATTTAGCGATTGTCTCCCCAGTTGTATCTACATCTTCAAAATAATGCTGTTAGGTTACAGTCGTCTGTTGTATCCCTCTACACTGTTACCTTCATGCAATTCCATCGATAGTCTCCAAAAAGCATAAATGTAGTGCACCCAATTGCTGAAAGAACTTTGAAGAAACCCTTTCCCCATCTTTATACAGTTTCTTCTGGGCCACCCAGTGACCTTCTACAAAGTGGGTAGATGCACTGTTTTCCTGTGGGACAAACCATCCCCAGTCACCCATCAACCACACAGTGGGCATATTTGGTTTCCAAAGTAGAGTCTTTGAACATTTTAAGAAGCCTGGAGAGCTGGAAGGACAGAAGCAGACTGAGGCAAAAAGCCTCTCTAAGAACAAAGAGGAGTTTGCTAGCAGAGAAAATGGGAAGCCAGCACTTTTCCCTGTTCTGTAATTGGTGTGGGACAGACTGGGTGCAGCTGAAGGCTGCCATAAACCAAAGCATTTAAGCACTCACTGAAACACTTCCTTCGCTGAGCCACCGAAATGCTGCACACCAGGCGGCTTTCTCTTCCTTTTTCCTGAGAGTGGAAATGGCACCTCAGGCTGACTCTAGCAGCAGATGCAGCTGTTTTAACATTCATTTAGCAAGAAAAGGGAGTCACGCTGACACTGCACACTGAAATGACTTAAACTTATCCTGAGCTTTCCCAGCTGATGGAAAAGCCAGCATTTTTTATGTCCAGCTGATAAGCCCCATGCATGAGCTGGGAAACATTCTGTGCCTGTTTATACCAACCTGGATAGAGTCCCATCGAAGATATCTGGGTTCCTGGAGTCAGGGCTCAAGCATGGATCATGCTAATGAGCAGACTGGAACAAGCAGCTCCCCACCATGACCACGCTGCCTCTACAGGAATGCCTCACAAACCAGTGGGGTTTTCAAATGCATGGTCTTATGCTCCTTATTCTAAATCATTCCTGTCTCAGGCAGTGAACAAGCCAAAAATGGAAAGCAGCAAAGTAATCTTTTCTGGGGAGGCACCAGGCTGCAACTGTGAGAAGCTGAGACCATGTTTTTGGCCTCAGACTTCTTGTCTGATGCTAAGTGAGAAGACCATACAAGCTGTCAGGGGTACCTGCCATTCTGACAATTTCTAAGTGCCTTTACCATTAAACATTGCTATCATCGTATGTAAAAGAACAAAGTTGGAGAGATTTGCATGGTTATATGGAAACACTGCAAATCCTGCTCCAAGCAGCTCACAGTGGAAGGGGGAACACAAGACTGAGCTCAGCTGTAGACACTGCATTTCTACCACCATAGCAAGGCGTTTCGACACACCAAAATAAAATGTCCTATAGCAGACACCAAGCTAGTCCTAAGCCAGCTAACATGAGTTTAAAAGATGGTGCATGTCTACTAGCTGCTTCCCAGCAAGGCTGATCACTGGGAGCTGGCTTGAGCTTGTCTGCGAGCCCTTGGCCTGTGCCAGGTGGGATTTCTCCCGGTCCCAGGACACACAGCCTGCTTTCTCCTGGAGAGCTGGTTTATGATGTGGATACTAAAGAGTGGGTGTGTGCTGCCCAGTCAGCCTGCACGTGTCAGCTCTTGCCCAGCCAGCAAGACCTACAACAGAGACTGGGAAGTACTGCAGTGGAGGCACTGGGGACATGGGAAGGGGAGAGCTGGGAACAGAGGTTTTGCAGTGAGAAAGCTGGAGTGGAAAATGCAGGATACCCTGAAACCAAATCAGGAGACAATCAGGATTAATTAGTTACGCTGCTCAAAGGATTGATTTTTCAATCACATCTGATTGTCTTCCAAGAAAAGGCAAATGGTACCTCTTTCCTCATTCTCCAATTATTATTTTAATCTTAATTGTTTATCTGTTGAATTTTACTTTAAAAGGATGGCAGGGGCAGGTGTAGAGAAAAGAACACACCGCTTCTACGGCGGCTCAAAGGAGATCAGCTTAAGCAGGATGCGGAAGGGCCTGGGGAACCCATGCAAGCAGAGAGAAGCATAAGGGCAGCGAGACAGTCACAAGTGTATATGCTCCTAATGGTTTTAATGGGGTCACCTCTGTCCTAAGGCAGAACACACCACCGTTTGGATGACAGACTCTGGCCCTGAGCTTGTAAAAGGTTTTGCAGATGAGTGTGACAATCCTAGGCTTAGTGCAGAGGGGACTATGCTCAGAGGACCTGAATGTGGCCAGATGGCACAGAGGGGGTACGTGTCCCCATTGGAAGACTGAATGGCAACCTTGAAATAGGGCAGAGAGCAGGGGACTGCCATGCAGGAAAAGACCTTTTGTCAGAACCAAGGCTTGGACAAAGGTTTCAGAAGAAATGAGTGGGTTTGGAAAGGCTGCAAAGGACAAAATTACAGTATAATTACTGTCAGCGAGAAGGAATGGCTGCAGGTTTATTTTCAATAAACCTTTAATTTGTTTGATTTAGAACATCTTCAAACCTTCTCCTTCCTCCAGAGATGGAGTACAGCTACTCCATCCAAGTATCCTGCTTTCTCTTTTCAATGTTCTATTCTGTTAATGCAGAGAAACAAAAAATATACTTTTAAATTTGAAACTGTAATTGGCTAGAAGATAAACAACATTGGGCAGTTCAGACACGCAGCAGCTTGGAACTGTCCTCGTTTAGAGCCCTTCTTACAGATGCATCTGTCGAAGCCGTATCTCTCTGCAGTACTGTCCTCTCTGCCACAAGAAACCACAGGCAGTCCCGAGAGGACGCTGTTAGAATTAATCACTGCTCAACTTCAAGTAAATGCTTTAATTCTGAGGGAAAAGCACCCACATACGTGCATGCATCCAGAGCTTTAGGATGCATGAATTAAAAATAGGGTCATTTGAGCTTCTAGAGGGTGAGTCTCAGGAGGATGGGACCAGGCTCTTCTTGGTGCTATCAGCAATAGGACCAGGGCACTGGGCACCAACTGGAACACAGGAGATTCAATCTAAACATAACGAAACAAAACTTTTCCACAGTGAGGGTAACAGAGTACTGGGACAGGCTGCCCACAGAGGTGGTGAAGTCTCCTCCTCTGGAGACATTCCAAACCCCCCTGGACACATGTCTATGTGGTCTGCTCTAAGACAACCTCCTCTAGCATCAGAGCTGATCTTCAGAGGTCCTTTACAAGCCCTACTAGTCTGTGATTCTCCCCCAGGAAAAAGACAGTGCAAGCATTTCATTGTCAATAAGGGGAGCTGGGTTGGAGTTTTTGCTTTCTGCAATCTTTAAACATTCTTAATGCCCTGCTTGGGAGCAGCATGTTCCACTTGAGTGCAGAGTTAACCACTGCAATTCATTAATTGGCTTTTATATTGCCATTCAGTCTCCATATTCTACACTTTCATCTCTGTTATTAAAAAGCTCCATTAGCTTTACTTGGCTCAAAAACAGTACTGTGAACTACCCTGAATTATTAAGTATCTGCTTCTCCTTCAGTAAAGCTTTCTGGAGCTTTTCTACAGTCTGATGTTGTATGCATCTGTGTGTAGAGTTCAGAGCAATGCAGTGCACTCGCTGGGAAGGAGCCCAAAAATAACTGTCTACTTGATATCGACCCAAGGGATTTCCTAAGGGAATGCGAATATCATTTCAGGGCAGGTCATCAGCGCTTTAGGGATGTTAGACAAATCTGTGTCTGGGGAACAGATGCCTCAGAGTTTGTAAATGTGCAAGAGAACCTTTCCCCTCTTGGTCACCAGTTCAGATCCATCCAGCACAGTGGTAACTGGAAGCTATTCCACTTCTAATGAACTTCTGAAGCCTTCTGAAACAAGGAGTGGGATTCCTAAAAGACACACTTATGTCTTGGAGCAGCTCCTACTCAAACTATAGTCTTAACAGTAATACACAGACACCAAAGCTGGGAACAGGCATAGTAGTGAGGAAATTTTATCCACTAAATGCAGTAAGCAGGCTGCTGCTCGGCTAGCAATCCAGCTTCAGATTGACCACTGACAAGTTCTTGTTCTTTAAAAGAAACAAAACAATGTGTTAGAAAGCACTTTGTTGTAATCTTTCCTCACAGCCTCCATCAGAAGGGCCCAGAAGACCTAGAAACCCACCCTTATGGCATCTCTGACCTTCAGGAAGATAAAAGAGCGAAGGATTTGATTTCATGCTTAAGAGGGCAGATTTGGGAGTCCTGGGGCTCCCAAACTGCTCCATGCTGCACATCTAGCTTTGATGTAGGTCTGCTAGGAGAGAGAGCAGACAAATGCTGAGTATTGCAACTGCAAACCACAGCTGTTGATGGGAATTGGCAAGAGACCAGGGAATGCCAGGAAGCATAGATGGCCTGCAGCAGAAGGTGGGGCTCTGACACTTGAAGCTGTTTTATTCAGCTCCTAGTGCTTTTCCACCCTGGCATCTGGTTTCTGCAATAGCACGAGGGAGGAACAGTACAGCGCAAGGTTACGGTATGTTCTCCCAGGTTATGCTGGCTCTTCCTTGGGTAAACACGCCTCAGTGCAGGCTCAGCTTCACTCTGCCCCTGGGTTCACATTATTTCCAGCAATACTGCTCGCTTCAGCTCGCTGACGGCTTGACCCAGTTGCCTCTGTATTTCATTTGAGGAGGAGTGAGTTGAAGCTTGTCAATAGTCCTCCTCCCTTCTTCTAACTCAGAATGGAGCCGCCCTGATGAGCAGAGACAAGCTGTGGCAAAGCCCTGTCAGTCAGCAGAGCTGCAGCCAGAAGAACATGTCATGGGGCTCGTAGCTCTGTGGTCCAGCGCAGGAACTGGTGAAGCCGGAGCCAGGCTTTGTGGTTGCTGCTCAGCTGTGAGACTCTGGATGTACCCTGGTGCTTCCATGTCTTCATGCCCTTTTGAGTGGAAGCCCTTCAGGGCTCTCTTTACCTGCTCACACAGTACAGGAGAAAACTGTGCCCCAGCTCAGGCACAGGGTTTGGAAAGGTGCAGTAACAGAAACTGCAGAGTTTTGATGGATGAAAAAGGAGGACAAAAAGAAGAGGAAAGGCTTTTCTTTCTGTTAATGGGATCAGCTGCTCTCCCGCTTTCGTTACCAGTGTGTGCAGAGCTAGCTGTTCCAGTCCATTATGCTCAGCAATCTCACACTCGGCGGCAGGTGAAATGTCATACCTCGGGGTACATTTTCACTGCAGTAGGCAGAGAATTTGTCCTTTAAATACCCTTAGTATTAACGGGAAACTGATCCGGCAATTGAAACTCCAAGAGATAAAACCGTCTCACGTGGGACCATTTTCAAACATGATGGCATTTTGATTCACAAAATGGGACCCTTTTAGAAACAAATGCAAATTCATTTCATTCAGGATTTGAGGTCAGCTAGATACTGGAAGAGAAATCTGCAGTGAATGTTTAGTACATTCATCAAATGTCTTTTAATCCCTGTACGCTCAAGGGATTCAAATGACAGAGAAAGGAAGGGCAATATCTAAAAGTCCTCTGTATTAACTGGTCCATCATCTCAAAGGGCTGGGACCTAAGTTCACCTACTGCACTTGCAATAAGAGTGTCTCAAGCAAAAGGATGCTTTGGGATAAGAGGCCAAGTGACAGTGACCTCTGAAAATATGTCTTTTGCACTTTTGGAAATGCTCTCACTTCCCAAGAGCAATGATCGCACTGAGCAATACCTGGGGAACTGTCAGTGTTTACTGGTGACACTGAAATTCAGAGGAGGATGGGAACTCAACCAAACAGTGCAGGAAAAACACACCCAGACAGGCTAGCCTGCTGGTTCCCAGAGGCTCTGGTCACTCTTCCAGATCAGAAATCACGCAGAACACTGTGGGAATGACAATCTAAACAAACAGATAGGACACATCCACACCTGCCTGGTGGAGAATGCGTTCCTGGGAGGTCAAACCTTAATGAAACCTGAGTGCTGGTTTTGGCTCCATCCTGCAGAGGAGGGTTGGGCAGGCTTGGAGCAGCTTTGAAGAAGGACCAAGCTGGCAAGTTCCTGGGTGTTACCTACCACCACTTGCACGTGGATCAAGTACTGGGGGCAGAAACAAGGCTCTTGGTCCTCCACCCCTCTGTTGTTCAGCTCCCAGTGAAGCAGAGTGAGGTGAGGCAGGGCAGGGCAGGTGGGGGATGCCTATGGTTTTAACCCAGCAGCAAGGACCTTCTGGCTGCTCTCCAAGGTGTCCCCAGGGGCAGAGCTGATGACAGGCCAGGGCATGCTGGACACAGGGGTAGTAACTTGGAAGGAGGGGGTGTTATTATTTCACAAGAAGCCCACGGCTGCTCTCAAGTGGACATGAACAGCCCCTGCTGCAGAAACCCTGCTGCAGTTGGTGAATGTCCCATGACAGGGGACTGTGAGGACTCAGATCACGTAATGCAGGAGCAACTACCCGAGGAGAACACAGGAGAAGCACTTGCCAAGGTCCCACCTACAGTGCTGCCTCTGTGCTTCCCTTCCCCAGCAGAGCTGCATTTCTGGGAGCTGCTGCCCAGGGAAGTTACAGCAGCCTGGGTGTTGACTGAGAACAAGACTACCCCCACAGACACATGCACAGCAGTGCCCAACAGAGTTAAAAGGAAGAAGAAAAGCCCAAACCCTGAGGAACATGCAAACAATTGTATTTGGCCCTGTGAAAACAGCTGGCCAAGACCCTGTCCAGCATTGGGCAACCTGCTGATAAGCCACGGTCTTCTTGGTGGCCTTGTATGGGATGCTTCTCTCCAAGGGCTCTGGAAAAGTGCTCCAGCCTGCCAGTGGGACAAGCAGGCACACAGTTATCAGGATTAGTCCTTTACCACATGCTCATTCAAGCATAGTTGCTTCCCTTCTGGAAACTCACCCCCCTCTTGTGCATCCTCAGACTGACTGATGTGCAGCAGGCATCGGGCAGGGGAAGAAATGACTGCTACTCTAGCTGATCTCTTGGAAGCCACATGCAAGGGTCCACAACCTCCACTTGGCTGGTGCTCCTGAGCAGAAGAGGGGTTCCAAGGACATCCACCACCTGCTTCTCAAATCAAGTGGTTTATTTTAAGGAAGAGATGACAGAGCAGAACCTCAACGAGTGTAAAAGATCCTTGTTTTATATGAGCAGCAGCTACAAGTCCTACGATACCTCAAATGTATAAAACTAGTCTAGAGATGATGCGATTAATCACACCCAGGCATACAGCAAGGTAGCAGCAGTCCCAGATCAAGTACACGTGGACCTCAAGCAATTTTGCTCATAAAGGCAACAAGACTAATGTCAGTAGCCCGGAGACCTGCTCAGCTGTGGATCCTGGACACAAGAAGTCCTGGTAAAGAGTTTTGCAGCTCAGACAAACAATCTCCTTTCAAAGCTGTAAACCTGCAGAAGACACTGAGATGTGAGTGGCTTCCTCATTCACAGGGAATCGTCCCAACGCTCTCATTTGACAGACTGCTGCAGTCACTGCCAGCAGGTATCTGTGAAACCCCAGAACACAGGAGCACTGACACATCCTCACTCCTCAACGTACGCAAGAAGCCACACAGGCCCACTAATGCATAGAAGACATATTTGATCACATAGCTAGTCCTTCACAGGGAGTCTGGACAGCAGTGCAGGAGAAAGGGACCTGGGGTTCCTGGTGTACAGCTGGATGGCCATGAGCCAGCAATGTGCCCTGGTGGCCAAGAAGGCCAATGGCATCCTGGGGTGGATTAGAAAGGGAGTGGTTAGTAGATCAAGAGAGGCTCTCCTCCTGCTCTACTCTGCCCTGCTGAGACCACATCTGCAATACTGTGTCCAGTCCTGGGCCACTCAGTTCAAAAAGGACACAGAGCTGCTTGAAAGAGTCCAGTGCAGAGTCACAAAGATGGTGAAGGGAGTGGAACGTCTCCCTTGATGAGGAAAGGATGAGGGAGCTGGGTCTCTTGAGCTTAGAAACAAGGAGACTGAAGGGTGACCTCATTGATGTTTATAAATATGGAAAGGCATCCAGTGACAGCACAAGGGGCAGTGGGTGTCAGCAGGAACATAGGAGGTTCCACATCAGTATGAGAAGAAGCTTCTTCCCAGTGAGGATGACAGAGCACTGGAAGGGGCTGCCCAGGGAGCTTGTGGAGTCCCCTTCTCTGGAGACATTTAAAACCCTCCTGGCCATGTTCCTGTGTGACTTGATCTAGGGGATCCTAGATGTGCTCTGGCAGGGGGATTGTACTGGATGATCTTCTGAGGTCCCTTCCAATTCCTAATGCTCTGTGATTTAGGAGTCACAGGCATGTGCCCTCCACAGAACAGGACTGGGAGCAGGGCTCCTATTTTTTCCTTTTAAGTTTTATTTACTCATCCAGACCTACCACCATGAAAGCCCAAATTGTCCCTGGTGTTTGCAGACTGCAGAGATCCTCCCCATCACGCTGTCTCTGGCAAGACACTGAGCTGGGGAACACAAAATATCCATCACTTAGCTCTGCTCTGATGGCAGCAGCTTCCCACTGCCAGGAAAACAGTGCTGGCTGGTACCTACAGAGCCAGGCTTCTGGTGCCCCTTCATGGGGCAGCTACCAGGAGGCACAGACCAGGAAAACAAGCTAACTCCAGGTCCACCATGGGCTGCTGTGGTCCTCCCAAGAACAAGCATATGGCCGTTCCCATGTGGGTGTTATCCCTCAGTGCTGCCCCTTGCCTGCAGAAGCCCAGATGCTTCAGGAACCTCCAGCACAATGATCCCCAGCAGCAGCAGCAGCAGCAGCAGCAGCAGCAGCAGCAGCAGCAGCAGCAGCAGCAGCAGCAGCAGCAGCAGCAGCATGCCTGATGCAGTGCAGCCCTCTCTGCTTTTGGATCCTGCATGTTCCCATGGATGCAAGGTGAGAGGGGCAGGAATCCTGCTACTAAGGCAAAGCTTTGCCGTCACCCCTGGCTGCTGACAAGCCACCCAGAGCCCCCTCTCACACCATTACAGGAGGGAGGTTACCAGTTTAACTGTGCTGGAGCTAAGCCAGCCCTTTGAGTAAACGTTTCAGAGCTGCACTAAGGCTTTGTTTAATTTTTGATTTCCAAGTGACCTCCAGTTCCTCTGGATATGTTGGGGTGGAAGAACATCCACTCCAAGCAGTTTATCTTCAGTGACTGACATACAGCCTAGCACTGCAGTTCTCAGGGAAGGGAAGCAGAAGGGAGAAAACTTGCTGCTCTTCCCTCCCTCAAACACATCATCCCCCATAAAAAATCAGCATCCACATGTCACCTCCACCAGCAGGGCCAAGCCACTCTACCACTCCTCCTGCAACTCCCTTCCCCAGCAACTGGACATCCTTTATTCATAAATTTTGGGCACAAAGTGGATCAGTTTAAACAGAAGGAAAAGCTTTTCCCCTCAGCCAGCAAGCTTCCACCCTTTCCCTTGTGTCTATTGCCCACTTCAGCTTGCACAGACAAACCTGCCTGTGTGGGTCACAATGTAAACTGCAGCAGAGGAAAGCAAACCACAGCTGGGGAGAGCAAACAGGAACAAGAGCCTCGGGGACTCCTTTCTCACCAAGGAAATGGTGGGTGGACCCGGGCTCCAGCGTGGGACTTGGGCCACATCCAGGGCTCTGACAATTAGTTACCTCAGCACATTGAGTCCGAAGCCACCTTCAGGTAGAGCAGCCGAGCGAGGAAACCAAAGGCCACTGCTGACATTTCATGGTGCTCTCCAGAGGAGCAAGGAGGCTGGAGAAAGGACTGGAGAGAAAGTCTGATGGGAGAGGCTGAGGGAGCTGGGAGTGCCTAGCCTGGAGAAGAGAAGACTCAGGACCTTCTCCCTTTCTACAGCTCCCTGAAGGGAGGTTACAGTAAGGTGGGGGTTGCGCTCTTCTCCCAGGCAACAGGTGCCAGGATAAGAAGGCAGGGCCTGAAGCTGCCAGGGAAGGGTTAGGTTGGATATTAGGAAGCCCTTCCTCAGGGAAAGGGGTGATCAGAACCTGTAAAGACTGCCGAGGGCAGTGCTGGAGTCCCCATCCCTGGAGGTGTTTAAGGACAGTCTGGCTTTGGCCAGGATGAGGCTGGATGAGCTCAGAGGTCTTTTCCAGTCTCAATAATTCTGTGATTCAAACAGCATCGGTGCTGGCACAGGGTAACAGCATCTGTACAGCCCTCTGCTCACCTGCAACTGAGCCCCCAGGGAAGAGAAGCTGCAAGAGCAGCAGTGGAATAAGGAAGCCTGAGCTGCAAACCTCTGCAGCTTCGCTTGGCATTGGATGAATATTAATTCTCCACCGGCTTGCGCAGCCACAGACAGGCCTGTTCCTACTAATTTTAGCCCTTGCTTTATTTTAAACTATAGACATGCTATTTTCATAGCACAAAGAGGGTTTTTTTTCCTCTTTTTAACAGGCTGTAAGCTGCCAGATGCACCCTGCATGGCTGAGAAGCTGGTGTCCAACGGGAGGTGGGGAACCCTTGTTAGAAACAAGCAGTGGGTGGAAAAAGCTTGTACATTAAAACATGCTGTTATGCTCCAAGAGCAAATCTTAAGATCAGACCAACCTGCCTGTGTGGCAGGGAGGGAGCAAGACCTCTGGTCTGGTTTGGAGCATGCACCTTCCTCAGATACTGCCCACGTGCCAGTCCTGTGTGCCCTGCCCTCTCCCAGCTGCTCCCCATCCCTGAGCAAACACCTTGCTGTGCACCATCCTTGGGCACACAAGCAACCAGCTGCCCTCTCCTGCTTCACTGCCTCAAACCTATACAAGCCTTTGTCCCTCTTGCCCCAAAGTCCACCTGCACCTAGACCACCTCCCCTGCGACGGTGCCTTCCCCCAGCATATCCAAGTACTTTCTCCCACCCCTGCTGCTCCTTTCACACTGGTCCATCACCCATCCCCTGCAGAGGTGGCCAGCACTGCCCACAAAGGGCAGCAATGCTGCACCAGAAACACGTGTGAAAAAGTGGTGAAGTCAGGAAACACTTGCGAGAGGAAGTGAGTGGGTGGAGGGAAAAGCCTGGAGTGAAGAAGAATCAACAAATAACACACTGAAAGGCAGCGCCAAGAGCCAGGGTGAACAAAAGGACACCGAGTTACAACACGACTGACTGCAGGTATTCTGTGCTGACAGCACCTCACGACCACCAGCAAACAAGACAGCTGCAAGCACCAAAAATAGCGAGAAGGCTCAGAGCAAAACCTGTCAGAGCCAGTGCCTCCATGGTGGCTCCTGTGAGGGTGAGCAGGGAGCACAGCAGACTGTAGATCTACTTTGAATGCACACCTTACCAGACCCCAAAAGCCCAGCAGGGAACCTGGAACTCTCAAAGTCCAAAGGGACTGATGGTATCACTGAGCACAGACACCCACCGTAACAGATCTCCCTGGCCCCACATGCCCCTGCACACTGTAATGTCAAGAAAAGCACTTTAAAGACATTTAAGGCACTTTAAAAAAGGAACTGGTATTTCTAGAACAATCAAACCGGAAGCCTCGCTCTGCTGTCCATTTCTGATAGCGCAGTAGTTCCTCAGTTAAGATTTCCCCCAGCCCAATGTGTCAGAGACCTGACAATACAATTCCCAGGCTTTCATCCTATTATTTGTGCGTTCCTGACCTGCAAAACCTTCCTTCTTTCTGTGGCCATGAAGAGCAAGACTGGCAGTGCTGTGGCTTTGGTAACAGACTACACAAGATCCTGGAGGTCTTCCTTAAAGGACAACAAACTTGACTTACAGAAGGATCAGAAGATCAGCCCAGAAGGACCTCATTGCACCAGAAGGATCAGCCCATTTGACCTCTGCTCATGTTGCTGCCAAGTTAC
The DNA here is from genome assembly GCA_013400115.1 of Rhinopomastus cyanomelas. Lineage (NCBI taxonomy): Eukaryota > Metazoa > Chordata > Aves > Bucerotiformes > Rhinopomastidae > Rhinopomastus > Rhinopomastus cyanomelas. The sequence continues at coordinate 249,924 of VXBP01001307.1, read as the reverse complement.
ATACAGACAAGTCACTCCTCTAACCACTCACCTGGGGAGCTGCGTGCATCCACAGTGCTGCCACAGACAAGGTGAACACGTAAGTCACACATGAACTCAGAGGATTGTCCAGTCTGGGTTGCACCTCATTTTCCTTCCCACACATTTCAAACCAGCCTGTCCAGCAGGGATCACCTGCAGAAGGATCATAGCCAGCACGGGAAGGGATCTTAAAGATCAGGTAGTTCCAAACCCGCCTCACAGGCAGGGACACCTTCACTAGATCAGGTTACCGAGAGCCCCAGCCCACCTGGCCTTCAACACTTCCATGGATGGGGCAGCCACAACTTCCTTGGACAACTTGTTCCAGCATGTCAGCACCCTCACAGGAAATAATTTGTTCCCCATGTCCAACCTCAATCTCCCCTATTCAACTCTGGAACCCTTTCCTCTTGTCTTCTCACTACCACCTGTGTAAAAAGCCCTACCTCAGGTTTCTTGTAGCCCTCTTCAGAGAGTGGAAAGCTGCTAGAAGGTCACCTGGCAGCCTCCTCTTCTCCAGGCTGAACAACCTCAGCTTGCTCAGCCTGTCCTCACAGGGGAGGTGCTCCAGCCCTCTGATTATTTGAGTTGCTCTCCTCTGGACACCTTCCAGGAGCTCTCTGTCCTTGTGATGTTGGGGACTCCAGACCTGGACACAGAATTCCAGGTGGGGTCTCACAAGGGCACAGTAGAGAGGAATCGCCTCCCTCGACTGACTGCCACTGCTTCTTTTGATGCAGCCCAGGGCACAGGTGGCTTTCTGGGCTGCAAGCACACACTGATGGCTCCTGTTCAACTTCTGCTCCACCACCCCCCCCAAGTCCTGCTCAGGGCTGCCCTCAATCCTTTCTCCTCCCTTTTCACACACAGTAACACCGTGGGTGCTGCTTTCCTTTCACAACGATAACAGAGGGATCTGGGAGCTGCCTGTGTGTCATTCTGCAGACATGCCCTGACACGGCTCCCTCTGAGGCTGCGACAAGCCAGCGCTCTTGGAAAGCAGGAGCAGGCAGTGCGCCCATGGACTGGGTTACAGTGATTGCTATTGACAGGTTCTTCAGGGTATCACAACAAATTAGGTCACAGATTACACAGATTACAACGAGTGTCTGTAGGGGTTTTTTCTTAAATCCAGAGGGTTGTGGCCAGGACGTTTGACCTCAACACTGGAAACAAGGCAGGTGGGGGTGCGTGGTCCTAATTCTGGCTGAGACATGGGGAGCCTCAGATAAATTTTCCAGTTTTCTGCTGTTGCAGTCACAACATTTGGTGTTTTTCCCCTTTCCATCCAGCAAGCCTTCAAGGAATAAGGAGCTTGCCTACTAGACACCCTGGAGTAAATCTTACAACATTTCTGCAGAGCGGATATCAAACCCAGAATGTTATTAAAATTGTATTTTTGATGACAGAAAACCCAGCTTGCCCCAAGTAAAAAGCTTCTGGGAACAGAAACCAAAGCTATCCATTAGACTTACCCTACCTGATACCACAAGGTCACATGTGGGCTCAGCTTGAGCATTGCTGGCGTAGAAAGATCTCAAGGGAATAAGTTAATGTGTGCAACAACAACAAAGAACCTGCAGGGAAGAGTTCTGAAATACACCCAGCAAGGACAGTCCTAGAACTCAGGCACCAAGAGAAAATCTCAGCTATACCAGGTCCCTGGGAGAGCAGCACTGAGCAAAGGTTTCCAACAGCTGAGCAACTGCAGACACTAAGTGCCTCCAACCCGTGGTGAGACACAGCCTGAACCCCTGCTCCTGCAGCAGTGTCCCAGCAGGCTGGCAGCCCTGTGCTCTGCTGCAGGGGAAAGATGGCATCTGGGAGCCTGAGGGAACCAGGAGCTCTGTGTGGGGGCCATGGATCAGCAGGGCATCAAGCTCACAGCCATGGTAAGCACTGAAGGAAAACCTAAACCAGATGATTAGGTGCTGGACTGAGCTACCCACAGAGAGAAGTCTTTGGAAGTCAGGGTTGGGAGAGCCCTGCAGGAACGACCTTCAGCTTACAGAACCAGTGCTGATATCCACAGCAGGACCACACTGCTGCATCTGCTGTGCTTGGGCAGCCGAGAGACCCGCATGGGATCTCAGTGGAGGCCCTGGAGCACGATTTCACTCAACCTGAGCAGTTTATACCGGCAAGCAAACCAGCCTGTCACCTCTAACCATGATCTCAAGAAGGGGAAGACACAGCCTCTCTTCCTGTTCCCAGTGAAGCGAGAGGAGCACATGATGATACTCCCCATTTGCAGGTTTAGCAGACACAGCGCAGTGCTCTGCCCTGTGCCCCACACTGACCCAGCCAGCCCCATCCAAGTGCCAGCATGGCTGGTCTGCATCACCACGGCCATTGCTCCAGCTCTAAAACCATCTCCGCCCTTTGCTTCAGCACAAGTTTTTCACAGGAAATACGCTTTTACTTTCAAAATACTTCTGGCCTTGTTCTTCTCCAACAAGCACAGGAAGTACCTCAAGCACCGGCCTTTTTTCTCGTGAGTCACTGTTTATCCTCCGGTACTCTGAGCAGAAAGGAGCAGCAGTTAAGAGTGGCTGTGCCCTTTCACACTTCAGAGGCAGCATTAAGCCCTCAACTACCCTCATCATCTTCTTCCATCCAGAGTTAGAGGCACAGAATGAGGCCTCATGTTTGTTTCCTCAAACCTGATCTGTGCCATGCAGATTATTGAGAATCCATCACGTGCAGAGCTTGCTGAGCAGTCTGAACTATTGACCTGTTAGAGACACGGATGCTCTAGAATTCATTTGAAACACATTCAAAGTCCTGTTGGTGCGACTGTTCCTGCTGGGTCCCGAGCACTTCCTCGTCTCCATGCAAAGCACTGCCTCAGACCTGCTCAGCATCTCCATCGTGCCAGGAATGCTTCTCTTGCTAAGCCATGGAGGAGATGCCACCACCGACCTCAGCTGTGCTCCAGTCCTGTTCAACTTCTGCTCCACCATCAAAACTCGGTGGTGACCACTGCTGTCAAAACTCATCGACAAGGACACTTGGTCTGATCAATGCTTGAGGCAAGCGAGAGCAGAGCTGCAGGTAGGCACTGCCATCTGCAGCAGTGTCTTGAGAGCATCCCGTTCCCTGGACAGGCAGGGGTCCTGGGCTGTGCTGAGCAGGGAGCACAGCAGGAGCCAAGGGCACAGAGTTGCCTCTCACTGGCGCAAGATGGCCCGAGCATCTCTTCCACACAGCGTTGAGCACTGAAATGACTGCTCGTGTGCACCCAGGAAAGCCCCCCAGAGCTCAGGCTGGCACCCTGAACACTTCTGTCTCCCAAAAGCAGCAGCACTGCTGTCCTGGACAGACTTCAGAAACAAAGATGCTGTTCAACTGCCAGCAGAATCTCCCCACTCTTCAGAAGGCTGCTTGGTTTGGATGTGGGATTTGCTTTGTTTGAATGAAAAAAGGGCCTCTCGGCTGCTCGAGTCACACACCGACTACAACACGAAAGCAGCAGTTTGCTCCTCTGGCTTCCTGTGTCTCCTCTGCTAAAGAACAAGGCTTGTTAGGGTTAAGAGTTCGTCTTTGGATGGCAACAGAGTGAAGCTGCTTGAACCCACTGCTGGTTCATCGTTCAGGAGTTGCTCTATGCCATTTCCTCTCTGTTGCACCACTAACCCTTTTGAAACGCTACAACTTGCTCAAGAGACGGGTAGTTCTCACACAGACCCCACTGCCCCCAGTTCCTGCCCAGATAGGAAAGCACCCGGCAGCCCAAAGCAGAAGGGCTCTCTCTCATCCCCCAGTGTTGACCGGCCAGTCTCGCACGTTTCTGCTGCGGGGCTGAACGTTCGGCTGCAGCATCTGCTCCATCGGTGGCGACCACAGAGTCTCCAGCCTGGCACCTGCCTTCCCGGCACTGGTGCCGGTCAAACGCTCAGCTCAGCACCAGAAGCCACCAGACAAGAGACACCGCTGCCGTTCCCGAGCCAGGCAGCACCCACCCCGCGCAGGGTGTGGGACGGGGGGCCATGGCTTCCTCCCAAAGCCCCGCCGGGGGCTGCTCAGCCCTCAACCACCAGCTCTGGGGATGGTGCTGGCTGGGGGTGACCGCGACAGCGCTCACAGCTCTGCCACCGCTGCCCCGGGGTCCCGGGACACAGAGGAGCAGCCGTCCCGTGCCTGTCCACGCCCCGTGCCCTCGGGGAAGCCCCCGGGCACCTGCAGCGGATGCCCTGCGCGCTGCGGGCAGGGGCCGGGCAGGCAGAACCCCCTCCACCGCTCCTGGGGGACACCGAGGCGGGGGCAGGACCCAGCGCCGACCCCCGGCTCCGCTCAGCCCCAGCCCTGCTCCCTTCAGGTGCCGAGGCGGGGGCTGTCCCGCCGCCCGCTCTCTTCCCCTCCCCTCCGGGAAGGGCCGTACCTGTTCAGCAGCGGCAGCAGAAGCAGCGGCAGCCCCGGCACCGCACGGCCCTTCCGTGTTGCCGGGCGGCGGCGTCAGGGCCGCGGGGTGGCTGCGGGCCGCTTCTCTATAAAAGGCAGCGGTGGCGTGAGGGGAGGGGGCGGCAGGGAAGGAGGGAGGGGGCGGTGGCGCCCTCGCCGCGCCGGGACCCGGCTCCAGCCCGCAGCCCAGGGAGCGAGGCCAAGGGACTAAGGAGCCCCCCGCCCCGTGTTGGGGAGCGACTTCGCCCCGAAGTGGGGAAGGAGCCCTCCCCGGGGCCGTCCCTGTCCCTGAGCACCGGGGCGGCCTCGGACAGGGCTCAGGGCGAGGCAGAGTGAGAGGGAGGGTTTGCGGAGCTGGGGAGGTGCCAGGGCGGGCGGGAGCCCCTCATGAACAGCCGCTCTGTGATCCCCAAACCCACCGCCCCAGCACCGCTCTGGCTGCAGGCTCTGCTGGCCCGAGGAAGGGCAGCGCAGTGACAGCCCTGCGGATAGGGCTAGTGGCAACTCCAAGGGCAGAAGCTGGTCCCTGCTGCACCCAGGACCTGGTTTTCCAGCCCAGCAGCTGAACCACTGCACGGAGATGCTGCCTTTCAGGCTGATCTTCTCCAACTAAAGAAAAAACTCATCAAAGCCGATTTTTTCCTTCAAACCCCAACAGCTCCTTCAACCTCTGGAACTGTCCTCAGACACCAGAGCAGTTGTGACAGCTCTGAGGCACTTCGTTCAGTTTCCCTTCTATCTCCTGTTGATGATGGATAGCATCCTGGGAGGAGTGAAGGTCTCCCCAGGACAGAGAGCCCCCATCCCCATCTACTCAGCAGGAAACTGTCCTTCCAGCAACAGATGCTGTTGTTCTCCTGAACCACCAATCCCCTTCAGGAAGGGACAGGGATTAGAGAGGGGTAACGAGTCTTAAGGTAATTCCTCTAAATGGCATTTTGCTGCCCAGCTTTGCTGTCAGTTACTGTCAGAGGGCTCTGATGCTTCAGCATCTTCCACAGCCCTGGAGATCCCACTCCATGGTACATCTTGCTGTGCCAGCCACAACTGCTGCAAGTCCCATCTTTGTCCCAAAGCAGATGGAGCTGTGGGTGGCAACGAGACCAGGGCACTGAGAAGACACGTAGGGACTCTCCTGTAGAAGCAGGACACTCAGTACCTTTTATTATGCACAAGGGCAGCAGCTGAAGTTATAGATCAGGGGAAGACCAAGTGCCTGCTGTACAGAGGAGCCGATGACCCAGGCAGACCCTGGACTAGATAAACACTACCAGAACCCACATTTTGTATGAAGAACACACAGAACACCGTTGTGGGCAAGTGGTAAGGACAAGATCCCTCAAGAAGCTTGAAGTGGAAAGGGTTTTACCACCACCTGTTTAATATTTTGTTTTTCATCTAAACTTTTTCTGTCTCCCAGCAGAGAAGGGGGATCAGCAGGATGTTTTCTGCTGGACCCAGGAGCATCTCACTCAGGCAGACCTGGTGGGAACACAGGTGCTGAGTTAAAGGATGATCCTGAGAAAAATCCACCCCTAAATGAAGTGGCTGTTCCAGACTCACTCCAAGGATGCTAGACCCACATCTGAGGTGGGTCTGCTGCCAGTGATTGCTTTCATAGGGAAGAAGCACCTCCTTGCTTACAGCCAAACACTCCTGTTCACAGGATCTTGGGCACAGGCCCTGCCAGAACACCTGGTGCCTTCTGCTGCTTCGCACCGCACAGATACTAGAGCAGCTACTTACGTGATGCTGACCAGATGGTCTGACTGTCCTATTGCTCTCCCTCCCCTGTTACAACCTGATAAGATCTTGCTGCTTCTCTTGGACAAGGGACCTTAACTTCTTCACATTACTTTAATCTCTGCCTTACCCTGAGCTCCTGAGGTGAGGATATGATATGAAGGCAGTGCTTACAGGAGAGCTGCTCTGGTTATTCTTCACATCAATGGTGGCAGTCATTCATATAAGACTTTCACAGGAGACCAAGCTGTGGTTTATGCTTTCCCCCCCCCGCTTCCACTCTGTACCAGACATAGAGCTCAGATTTGTTCCTAAGACTTGGGAGTTTCCATCTTCTAGCATCACTCAGTGTAAATTCTGTAATTCCCTTCAGGTGAAGCTCAGTGCCTCCTGCTCTTCACTTCTCCAAGCTGCTAACCCTCCCCTGTATGCAAGGCAGCAGCTCTGTGCATCCTATAAAGCACGTTGAGCATCGGTTCTCGTTTCTTTCTGCAGGGGTTGGCCAGGTTCCTGTAGAGACAATAGAGACTGAGGAAGGTCCTAGACCACAGATCTGCTCTTCATCTCCATGCTTCTGTCCACAGAGGTCAGAACCAACGCAGCCATCCTGTAGTTGTTTCTCGAGGCTCATTTCCCAGCTGCTGGATGGGTTTCACACAGTGTCTCATCTGAAATGAGAGCATGCGGCTGGCTGCAGCTCACTTACTGCTCAGCTACCTGGGGCTCTTGCTTACTGGAAGAAATGGCTGCTCTCGTCTTCGAGGTGACACTGAGGCAATGAGTGTACAACTACTGGTGCCACTGGTGATAAGAAAGTTTGCGGAATCACAAAGAAAACCGTCACAAAACCCCTGCTTAACTGAAAACCAGCTGCTGACCGCTGCTGCGCTCACTCAGCTCAAGGGGTGGCTTGTCCTTCCTCAGTCTGAAGTTGAGGTGCATGTTGCAATCCTCTCTGATAAATAAGCATCTGATTTTTATTTAACCAGTAACAACTCCAGCTCAGAGGTGTGTTCACACTTATTAGCAGGGATGTGGGAGCAGCGAGAGGTGAAAAGCAGCACTAAACAAGGTTTGAGAGCAGTTTCAGACTTCACCTCTTGCACCTGGCTCCTTACTCTCCTAAGTTTAGAGCCAGCTGTAGTTAGTTTTTTAAGTTTCCCTGTGAAAGGCACTGTGGAAATCACTTACCAGAAATCTAAACCTAATGCAATTGACTTAAACACAATCAATGTAAATTTTTCAGATTTCTTATGACCCAACAAGAAGCCAGAATGAACAGAACTGTAGTTACCGATGGAACTAATTTCATGTTACAAAACGCAGGTGTGTTCTGTTTTAAAGAGCGCAGAAAAGAACAGACACTTGACTCTGCATAGGATCATCATAGGATCATAGGATGTTAGGGGTTGGAAGGGACCCAAGAGATCATTTTACATGCCGAAGGTAACAACAGCGAAACCCCCTCTCATAAAATCGTAGAATGGTAGGAGTTGGAAGGGACCTCTGGAGATCATCTAGTCCAACCTCCCTGACAGAGCAGGTTGTCCTGGAGCAGATCCCACAGGAAGATGTCCACATGGGTTTTCATAGAACAACAGAATCATTAGGGATTGGAAGGGACCTCGAAAGATCATCCAGTCCAATCCCCCTGCCACAGCAGGATCACCCAGACCAGGTCGCACAGGAACACATCCAGGTGGGTCTTAAACGTCTCCAGTGAAGGAGACTTTTGAATGTCTCTAGAGTTGGGAGACTCCACAACCTCTCTGTGCAGTCTGTGCCAGTGCTCTCTTACCCTCACGGTAAAAAAAGCTTTCTTATGTTCAGAATGAATCTCCTGTGTCTCAGTTTATGCCCATTGCCCCTTGTCCTATTGCTGGGCACCATGAAGAAGAGCCTGGTCCCATTCTCCTGACACTCAGTCTTCAGATACTTACAAGCATTAATGAGCTCTCCCCTTAGTCTTCTCTCTAGGCTAAACAGCCCCAGCCTCTCTCAGCCTCTCCTCATGAGAAGCAACAAGCACAAAGGGGGGGGATGCTTGCAGCAGACACGGCAAGAGCCAAGAGTCAACCTCTTGGAACTCCAGAGCAGTGTTAGGACTGGATTTACAGTTCTAGGCAAGTTGAAAGCTCCTTCAAACCATTCATCAGGTGGTACAGCAAGGAGTGCCAGCTTCTCCTCAACGCCGACACAGTCAGCAGATGTGACAGCTGGCACAAATTGCCTGCCCCCCACCCCCACTATTATAAAACGAGACCAGCGCAGACATCCGCTCCCCTGCAGGCAGGAGGATCTGGGCTGGAGCAGAGAGGAACAAGGCAGCGCCTGTGCCGTGACACACTATCGCTTTTAGTGTTGCTCCGAGAGCAGCTGAGGAGAACCAGTCCAGACAGGCAGGTTGCACGCACGCGGCAGCACGGGGAGGGCTGTCAGCTTCAGAACGAGTTGACAAACAGCACTTAGCTTATCTGGAGAAACGAGAGCGCACCCGTAGCAGATTGTAACTGAGCTGTAAATCATGTTACAGCTCTAACAGTTTCATTAAGACAACAGTGACTGTGTGTCAGATAAGGAAGTTTTTGGCTTGCAGCTACAAGGATGAAAACACTGTCGTTGGCTGCGCGTTCTGCAGCCGCCTGAAAAGCCTCCAGCTGTGTTTCAGAAGAGTTAAAGTGTTTCATAAAAGCCCCCCCCAACAGCCTTACGCTCCAGACTAAGTTGGGAAGCTGGCTGTAAGACCTGAAGCTGAGCTTTACTTAGGGACGTTTGCTCCTCTGTCTTACCATGGTTCCTTGGCCCAGAAGGGTTATGGTCTAGGCTGGGAAGGGCATGAAACTACCCAGGAGGTAGAGTATGAGGAAAGCTGTTAGTTCGTGATGCTCTGGTGAGCTGTCACACAGAACTACAGACTCTGGGCAGGGTGGAAGCACGTGAAAACAAGTCATATTTATAGGATTGGTGTTTGGGGTTTTTGCTGGGTGGCAGGGAGGTGGTTTTGAGTGTCAGCTCACCCATGTTTCACATGAACACCACTTCTGCTGTTTCTCATTACCAATGGGTCTTTTCAACTGCGAGCCTCAGGTTTGCCAGGGAGAGGGTACGTTCTACCTGTTTGGAATCCAGACTTTCTCCCTCGCAGAGACTCCGGTTGACAAAAGGGCCTTGCTTCACGTATCTGGGATCAACTGAATACATTTATTTAAAAGCAATTTTAAATATTAAAAAAGTAGAAATTAACACATACAGTACTCAAAACCAGTCACATTAAATACATGTGGAGAGACGTGTGTACTGATGCTTCACCTTAACATTCAATGAGAAGTCAAGACTTTAAGTAGTGGCATGAGCAGATCCGATTTCTGTACACGTCGGTGTACTACGCAATAAAAAAATAAATAGCAACTGTTGTTCAACAGTAAATAAGACATCATCTGCAGAGCATACTTCCCCCTCTGGGGGCACCTACCCCTGTCCCTCCCCTCCAGCCCCTTATCAGCTAGTTCTCCATAAAGATTTAGATTCTCCCAATACTATGTCATATACAAAATTGCAGACGGTGGCTCATTGAGTTCAAATAGAATACTGTACTTAAACTCAATCCATATCATACATTTTTCAGATTTCTTATGACCCAACAAGAAGCCAGAATAAACAGAGCTATAGTTCCTGAAGGAACTCATTTCATTTTATAAAATGCATATGTATACTATTTAAAGAGCATAGAAAAGAATAGACATTTGACTCTACATCATTTTACATGCCTAGCTTTTTGTGATACGATCTGCTTTTCTCAGTTTACTTCAAGATCACTTAAAAATATAACTGACCATAAAAGTGAACAGGTTTTGTTCTTTAATGCAACTTTAAACACCATAGTAATGGATAAAACGGAATGATAAATAAATGCTAAACCTGACTTCCTTCCCATCGAAACGAACCGGAGTAAGGTCTGAAATACTGGAGCTGGTAATACTGAAGATTCTGTGCCAGTGGGCTCGCTCGCTCGTTGCATAATTTATCTCTTTTCTAATGAACTTTAGCTAGAAATGATAAAACCACTAACGGCTGATAAATGTTTTGCATGTTTTCCACGTGGGGTTTAAGCCTGATGCTTGTTTCTGTATTAACCACAAACAGAATTAAATATTCACTGACTACAGTCTTGTAAAACTGAATTAAAAATGAAAGCCCTCTGAAAAGCCTGAGATGTGCTTCTGTGAAATGAAAATCTTCCCTTGCAGCCAAGAGAATCTGCTTTGAAGGAGCAGCACTGGGTACTGGAGCCAAAACAACAACAAAAGCAGTAACACAAACCTAGGTGTGAAAGTCGTGGAACCTGCTATGGACAAACACAACTGCATCGTGTTCCCGGAGTTAAAATAGGATGGCACAGGAAATGGAAGTTTCCAGTCAGACATCGAAGTGTTTTCTGGCAATGCAAGTCTACACCAGCTTTCAAGAAACCTCAGGACAAATGCAGCCTTCCAGAGACTCTCTTTGCTTTGTAACAGCATGGCTGCTACCTGGTGCCCTGAAAAAAGACTCTTCCAGTTTAAAGATGTCCACTGAAACCAGCCTGACACCTGTGATCCAAGTTCTGTCGTCATCAGCCTGATCAAATGCGTGAGAGGTCATCTCAACATCCACTTTTTCTAGAGCAACTAGGACAAATTTGAATTTCTCCTTCTCTCGCCAGTGAGGAAACGTTCTTTTAGATCACTAACTTTTAGCTATGTTGAAGACAGAGGGAAAAAAGACAACCCACGGAACCAGCGGTTAAAGAGCCAGTTTAGCTCTAAACAAACACTGCTGCGAGCTCACCTTGGTCTGAAGAGCTGGTCAGTTCACGTGTTCTTTCCTCACGTGTCACTACGTGACTACAGAACTACTGCTGTACAGAGGTGGGTTTCAAGGAAGCGCCTACATGCATGCAGTATGTCAACACCAACAGTGTCTACAAGTCCCTGGTTACTAAGAGTTCAGTGAAAGAATCCAGCAGATTGATTTCACATCTATCTACTAAAGAACAATATAACTCATTTTCCTTAAAACAAGGTTTTCAAATGCAATGGATTTGTAACCTTTTCTAGTGCGGTGGAATCACGGGAGAACTGCACTCACGGTTGGGCGTAAGTCCACATAGTCTAAACATGAGATGCTGACTGCACACCATGAAACACTACTGGTATCTGTAAGGTCAGTGAATATTTGTCTTCAGAATGACACTCAGCTGAACACCGTGTGAAATGAACACCAGAGTGGGTGCCAGAGCTGTAAACTGCATACACTTGGAAACTGCAGACTGCGTCTGGAATTGTCCAAAACCATTCCCCCGTCCTAACGTCCTGCTAATTGAATATTGAGATACTGCGATGCGAGGAACAGTCATTGCTGTACAGTTACACGGGAGACCACCTATGTTTGGAAAGCTGGCAGTTCACGTGGAGTTTCAACAGCATAGACAGAGATGTAAGTGCTAGATGCCGAGGATGACTTCAACAAACCCAGTAAGGCGTGCCAGGTTCCAAGGCTACCATAATACTGGCAAAGGCAGAATAACACGGGGTATTTACAATACATAGAATTCAACCTCATGAGGTGAAACTGAAATGAATTCTCACTCTGTAACAGCAGCTATATATACAGTTGTGCACAGGATTACAGGGAGGCAGCAGCGTTCGCTTTTGCTAAAAAGCCCGTCTTGCATGAAGGATGTGCAATGCTCAAGTGGAGGATCTGTCTGTTTGTACTAGTCTGACAGAATGTGCACAAAGGACACCGGGAAGACCCCCTTCCTCTCTGGCTGTCCCTCGATGTGGCCAATCTGCAAGACAGGAGAGAAATGGACATGGAGATACATTGGTGTGTGCTGCACGAGGAGTTCACAGGCTGCATTTGCTGCCCTGCAGAGCATTTCCACATTCTCAGTTTAAAGCAGAGTGGAGATAACATCTGAATTTGTGTAAAGCAACAAAATAAAACCACACGAGCACATTAGAAATATAAACACATAAATAACATAAAACCATACAAGCCAACTAAATCTAAAGAGAAGAAAACTACCATTACATTTGGAAACCAACACACGCCACTGAATTTCAGGAATCTCACCAAAATAGAAACCAGGTTTTCTTTTGTCTGACAGACTGACTTTCAGCAACAACACATCTCTGACATCCATTCATCCCAGTTAACTGCAGAAATCCCAAGCTTCTCACTTCAGGGAAATGCCTGCTACAGCTGGGAAGTTCCTAATGATAGTCTGCAGGGTGCACCTGAGGTGACAAGGCCCCACTTCTTTCTCAGTGAATTGGTGGGATTCTTAATGACTTGACACGTGTGCATTTTATTACAAACTATGGTACTGCCTGTTGTGTAAGTATCTTTCATGTGTAACTCATGTGTTTTGCATAACAATAATTAATGAAGAAAAAGCCAACCAAGTGCTAAAGAAAAAAGAAATCCCAAATGATGGCACCTTTGACATGAACCTTACATGTTTACAACGTAGAGTGACAAACAAGTGCCAAACTGAGAGCACGATGGGGAGCAGCAGCGTTGACTGACCCTCTTCTCAACCTGCTACTGTGCTGCTCACTGCTTTCAGAATAATAGTCATCTCCTTCCTCTTCACCAAGCTAGCAAAATGGAAAGGGGAAGCATGCAGGGCTGGCCATTTCCTTCTGTAGAGCCAAATTTTTGAAGCATATGAGTCAACAGCCCTATTTCCCTTCTCAGAAAAACTTAGATTGAGGCACCTCATGGAATCTGTCAGGTGTGTACCCAGGTACCTTCAAAAGCCACTTCACTGCTCAGTTTCAGCAACTAATGCAACCACAGCCAGGGACTGGGTGATAGAGTGGCTTTTCCACAGGCATTGCTCATTGGAGACTAACTTCTCAGCTCAAAAACCTTCCCACTTAACTGATGAGAGGGAGAGAACTGGGTAGCTATAACCAAAAGAGCAGAGGCTGGGCTGCACTTGTATTATGGGCTGGGCTGCACAGGCAGAACTGTGATGAGGATTTGTTTTAATCATAACGAAATCTCTCTCATTCCTCCAGTAGCAATTCTTAGATGGAAGTCTGGCGTAGCAGGGCTTTGGAGGCAAAAAGCAGAAGGTTAAGGGGGGGGGCTGAAGTCTTAAAGTGGAGTTGAGAAAAACCAAGGGTTAGCACTCCAGACCCAAAGACAATTAGCAGAGCAGAGCGTGAGGGGGTGTATGATACAGACCTATGGCATGGGAGAGAAGAAGAGGAAGAAAATGTTCACTACCTCTTACTTGAGTCAGGATGGTTCTAGCAGACTCCAGAAAGGGACAGACCCTACCAGAGAGAAGGGCTCTAACGCTAAAGGGCTGGATGTTATCTCAGGCAAAAAGCTCCTCAAAACCCAACAAAACAAAAAAACTCCTCCAACTCCTAAACCAAAATAACAACAAACCCTTCACATCTGGAAAGAAGAGGCTTTCCTTTGCAAGTCATGAAGAAGGTCTGTGAAACTATGCAAGAGACACGTACCCACCACTCTTGGTCCTCTTCACCAGTCACAATGATTACTTCTCCTTCAACAAAGGTGAGCTCATCGTCGTTGTCTGCCTGGCAGTCATAAATGGTTTTCACTCGCCTAACTTTGTTTTTCCCCTAAAAACAGAATGGAGTTTTGTATGAAGAACACGAGGAACAGTGATAACATGCACAAGATAAACTTAGCCTTTTACTGATGTTTTATTTTGCAAGTAGGTGGAAACTATCAAACTGCTCTCCCTGCAACCAGAGACATAAAAAAACCTCTGCTTCAACAAGGATATTAAAAACAAGGCATGAAGAATGTACCTTCACAGGTACAAGCTTTGTTATTGTTAAGTCCAGAGCTCCCAAGAGGCTTTACCATGTCGTTCACAGCTGAAGGAACCTACACTTTCTCCCGTAAAGAAACACCTTTGCATTCCTCCAGATCACACACTCCCTCTTTCCCCTTGAATAGGTACTTCCCTAAAAACCCACCATAAAATCCAGTCTCCTCTGAATGTCACAGAAGAGGTAAAGACTGAGGAAAACACTGCTCTGAAAGCCCAGCATTTCCTTACAGTTTAAGTTCTGGACCTTGTACAAAAATACAGTCTCCTTCAGCTCTGCCTGTAGGACTGGAAATGATTTCTTGAACGCTATCAGTTTCTTACTAAGAGAATCTCAGTTTCAGATGGCAGCACTATTTTGTGATGATCACTCACAACAGATATGATCACAGCTCTCCCATTCCAAAGCCAATGATTTTCTGGGTCAGGCTTTGCTGCAGAGTGTTAATTCATGTGAGGAAGCCCGAGCCACAGACTCCTCCCAAACATATGTTTCTCTCGGCAAGCAAAACGCTTTAAATCATTTCCAAATACAGCAAGGCAGCTGCATTCAGAGCAAAACACCCTTGCTGCTTTATAGTCCTGTGTTTGTCTTTAAGAGCACAGGTCCTTCTTTGAACAGAAGCAGTCAGGTAACAAGAACTCAAAAAAGCCAGGAACACAGGGAGAAGAGAAGCAGAAGGCCTACTAAGGGAAAAGTCAGGAGGCTTAGAGGAGTTTGAGCCAAAAGTAACCTGACAGAGGAAATTTCCTAGGGAGCCTTCTCTTTGCTGTTACCTACCCACTTGAAATGCCTCTGTGTTTTGGCAAAAACCCTGCAGATCAACAGCAGAAAACCCAACAAACAGCACAGTGACTAAAGTCAAGGCACAGAAAAAGAACCATTATCGAGGTATCTAGGGAACTGAACAGCCAGCACAACAACGTGACTTTAAAAATCCCATACTCCAGGTAAACGAAGAGAAATACCTGAAGTTCATATAAGATCAAAGGGTTTGGTTTTTTCTTATGGCAAGGGTTTGCTGCAGTACAAAGTTACTTCAAAGAACACTTTCTCTCGTTCTTTAAACACATTCATATAACTTGAACCAAAACCTCCACTACCACTAGGGACTGGGATTCAACGTACATGAATATTTAGGGCCAGTCCTCACTTTCAACTCCAGAGAACCTTTACAAACTAAGAGTGCTTCCCAATCAATCCTCCAGTAATGAAGAGAAGCAGCGACTTCTGCCAGATGAAAATGATCTCGTTCGGTCTCAGCTCACCTCTGAACTCAGGGAACTGTACGCAGCTCGGATGGTAAGGAACCATGAAACAGTGCTCCTGGTTCCTTGAGATCAGAAACACAGACAACAGTTTAATTTAGTGCTCCTTTCACTCAGGAGGGTGGCAAGGAAGAGTGAATTCTCGAGGTGCATTTCATCTTGGGAAGGTTTAAAAAAGGATGGATCTGAAAGGAGCTCATGTATTCCAGAGCACAGAGTGGGGCACTGGGGTGTAAAGAAATAGAGGCAATTCTTCAGCAGTGTTTCCAGCTGAGTCCGCTGCGGTGGCCACTAATGACACCCCATGCTCTTATTTGCATTCAAGGCTTCTTTTTGTTTAAAGATAGGTATTTTGTCTTGCTAACACACACACAAAAGAACATGCAAGGGCTCAGTGTGACTTCAGAAGCACTCAAAGCCAGTTTCATTTCTCTAAAAATAACCATTCAAGTCCCTATGTGAACAGCACTGGTATTTTTAACCTAATAATTCTTAACACTTGGTTTTCTAAAACTTCCAATAAAGCAATGTGCTCAGCTATTTAGGGGCACAAACAGGTAGCCAAACCCCACGGCGAAGCACCCACAAGTACTGGTGCCTGCTGTAACGGCTCTTACTGCGGCACTGTGTTCCTTTTCTCCAGTCTGTGCAGAGAGGATACAGCCCTCTGCTTTCCCTGCAGGAACAGAAGTCACACTTCCTTTTATATAAGAGCTTTGCATAGCCAGCTTGACAAGCAAAACCATCTCCTTTTTGATGTATTCTTAATGATGGAAGCCTTAAGAGGGCTCCACGGTTTCATAAAGCGATTCCAATATCCATATGCATGAGGAATCCTCTGATGGCTGCAAATTGCTCTGTTTAGCAACATGAACAGTAAGATGAATCAGGGATTGAACAAGGAGACGTGGAATCTAGTCATGGCTGCAGCTCTGCTCCCACACCCTGCCCAGCACTGTCTGCTTGGCCACTTCAGCAGGACATCTGAGCCTGTGCTAACTGCTGAAGTGCAGCAGCAGCATCCAATACTCACAGCAACAACGTTTATCTGTTTGTCACAGCCGACTTTACATTCCTTATCTACTGACAATAGGTGCTACCATCCTTTCTCAAAGCTTTCCAAAATCCAGTAAACAAATACTCCACTAATCTAAGGCAAACAAAGCAGCGAGCAAAGACAACAAGACACCCTTCAGTTCAGCCCCATGACTGGCACGTATCAAACCACCCAGGTTCCCCAATACCTGTAGCTGTGCTGCCATCCTCCCACCAATACTGTTACTAGTACTTTTTCCTGCATGCAAGAGGCCTTGTAAACCCTCAGTCCTTGCTTGGGAGCACAAACAGTGTTCCTCATTCTCTGCCCTAGCCCATAATGTTATGCTGCTTGGTGTGCACAGCTCAGGAGTGGGTTGTTTCTTTCAGTCAGAGGCTGTGCTTCTGAAACATCAAAGCCTTCCACAGATACCCTGAACTAGCTGGAGTGACACCTACCATATTTATTTTCCTGGGTAGTGGCACAGGTGTTTCTGGCAGGGTGTGTGTTAGGTCATTGGACTCTTCAGATGGTTGCCTTTGGACGGTGTCTCTTGATTGTACATTTGGAGAAAGATCTAAGGAGTGAGATTTTTGATTTGCCTCTGGGGGATGAGGCTTCAGGGATGCTTCTCCACCTTGAGTTTTAGACAACAGCTCTCCTAGCTGAGGTTTTGGAGGAAGGTCCTTCATTTGTGGCTTTGGAGGCAAGTCTCCAAGTTGCGGTTTTGGTGGCAAGTCTCCTAGCTGAGGCTTTGGGGGTAATTCTCCAGGCTTTGGGGGTAAGTCTCCAGGCTTTGGGGGTAAGTCTCCCACTTGAGGTTTCTGAGTTAATTCCAGAGGCAGAGGCTTTGGAGGCAAGTCTCCAGGTTGTGGTTTCTGTGGTATATCAATGGAGAGTGAGGGCTTCTGGAAGATTTCCATGTGCGGATGGGATTTGTCTATTGAAAGATGATGACTAGTTTCTATTTTCCTTAGTGCCACTAAAAGAAAAGAGCACAAACAAGGCTGTTCACAATCTTATTTTAATATTGAGAACTTTGGAATGTATCAGCCTTGCAACTGAGTAGATGACTGCATGTTCCTTAAGCCTCAATAACTGCCCAAATGTCCTCCTAGTCTGTGACACATGCAAGGCCATAAGGCTTTACTTCACCCTCTTTCACTGAGGTCTCATTTTATTGCCCCTCCAGTGGGTCAAGAGTGCTTAATCCAACAGATACCACGTATTGATTAATAGATTAACTAGGTATCGATGTACAGATTAAGCACTTCACACGAAATAAAGCAATTGGTTTTTGAAAATAAACTAAAAAATGTAAGAAGAGATGTATTTTGCAGAACAGCCCATCAACCCATGATGTAACTGCAAGGAAGAACTGATGAGTCTCAGGATTAGGACATGTAAATCTTATTGAGGAGAGTGAACGAGCAGTCTGTCTACACAGACATTCAAAATAAAACTAGTAACAAGATAAATTACTGCAAACACTTACAATTTGGTAAAGAGAAGAAGTTTTAAACCTGCAAGTTCTGCAGTTTTACTGAACACAGCTTTCACAGCATTTTGTTCTCGCTGTCATGCACTGATTTATTGCTAAGCTCCCCAAGAAGATCTGACTGCTACCGGCCTAAAAACTAAGCTAACACAAAAAAGAACACCATCCCCCAACCCAACAAATCTATATTAAAGCTGACAAAAGGGGACAAGAAGTTGGGACTCGTACTAGAAAGCAACACATTTAGATGAGAGGGAACAGATTGCTCCCGTATTCCAGACTGCTTTAGGATCACGGCAATGCCAGCCAAAAGGGAGACCTCACATTTTACTACAGAAGCAGCACTAGCACTGACTGTGGACATCTCTCCCATGCTGTTTTTATCACTTCCATGCACATCTATGGTTATTTATACTAAAACCCAAAAACCTTCCAAACCTTCTTGACCTTCCCAAATCCCCCCAGTTTTGGTGAACTTTCATAGTTCCTGGCATTTCAGAAAGCAAACTGAAAAGCTCCACATATTTAAACCAAGTCCCTACTTTGACACAGGTTTTAAAGAGATCATTGTAAGAATGTCCACAGAGAGAGCTCTCTTACCTTTCTGAGGTAGTTTGGGAAGAACTCGGGGGCCAAGTGCAGTCTTTGCAGTCCCAGTGCTACATCAACAAATGTAAGTTATTAATGCTTGCACCAACACATGTTCCAACACACGCTTTGTCTTTCCATTTCCCCTCTCCACACATGCACCATTTGAAATATAGTTTTAAAAAACACATCTGTTTTGCCTCATTGGAGCCACGGTCTTGTCTGGGGATCAATCCTTAAAGAGCTGCTCAACATGAGTGGCTCCTTTCAGAGCAGGAGACATGCAAACGCCAACCAGCTTTAACGTGGTGACAGGGCAGGGTGCTCCTGTGAACTGTGGTTATGTACAAAATCAGACCCAAAGCAGGTGACGCTGAAGGAGCAGCTCAGAGGGGAGATCCTGAGTTTTAAGGAAAATTTGGTCTTTGAAATAATTATCCTGGCACAGTCAAGACACTGTCCTTTGCATCAGTGGTTTGGAGTTTTCCAGGAGTGAGCCTCCTGCGTGAGTACGACACTGCAGCCCCACTGCCAGACAGCCTCTGCTCCTCCCAGGCAACACAGAGAGCTGTGGGAAAGCAGGGTGCTTTACTCTGTCAGCCTGCATTCACTACTCACAAGCAGGACAGATATAATTTAATTCCAGCATAAAAATCAGCAATAACTGCGTTGTGCCCAAATCTTCCATCTATCCTGTCTGTTGTAGACACATTTTGGTTCTTTTCTTTTTCAAATTTAACTCCATTGTGGCTCCAATTTGCAAGCGCAGAGCATGTGAGTGCAAACCAGCACAAGTTTCAGCAGAAAAATCACCAGATTTCCTCCAGCAAAACCACACTTGAGTAACTTCATAGAAAATGAAGACAGCAAACTGATTGAAGGCATAAAAATAAAACAACATAGAGTAAAAAACCCCAAACCATGATCATCTCAAAATAATTCCTAAAACACAATGAGAAGGAAAAATGAGTGGGGAATTTGCCAGAATATGTTCAACTGTGCAGACAGTCCTCTGTATAAACAGTCTTGATTTGAGTGTCACTCATCTCTGAAGCAAACAGCTCAAAATGAGTGTGATGAAACACCACTATCTTCATTTCCTAGTAGGTTTTTTTTTTTTAAAATAGCCAAAACATTTGGTTTAGTGCTGCTGTTAGGGCCAGGAAAAGGCTGTACTCTATGATCTTGAAGGTTTCTTCCAGCTGAAACTGTTCTGTGGTTCTGTATCACGACACAAAACTGAAGGAACAGTCCAGCTCAACGTGGAGCCAATAAACGATTAGCTCACCCTTCACTTAATGCCACAAATCCCGAGTACTGCACTCGTACCCGTCCCCGACAAGTGTCAGGCATGGCACCAGCTCTTTGTGCTGTCCAACACCCCCACTTTTTCCCATCCCCACGGGGTCAGACCCAGCACATGGCCAGTCAGCCATGCTACCAACACCATATTCACTGCCTGTCTTGGCACAGCAGAGCACAATCTGCAGTGTCCAGAAACTACCTACACATCTCCTGGGATGTCCACCTCCAGTCACAGCCTGAGCACGTGCACCTGTGGCCATGCAAAGGGTCTGCTGCACGGCCAAGGCAGATGTTTATCGTAATTACTGTGCTGTGAACCTCGGGGCCCTGCAATCACATTCAGACAAAGGAGTGCACACACTGTGACAGGAGTGTATGGCTCTTCTTACTGCTTCAGCTACTGAAAAAGACACTGGCAGTGGAGTGACCTGATGAACTAGAAGCAGCAGCTTGTGTTATCACAGACCGTGTGTCAGCACGTAAGCTTGGCGGACTGGAAAACAGTGAAGCTGGAAGACAGAGCTGAATTCTCTCTTACAGAGCTATCCTCAGTGTCAGCCTGCAGCCAGAGTGACACTGCTGTAGCTACAGGCACGAGACCTCACCCTGAAGCAAATAAAGTAAATTGCCAGGAGACAAGGAAGGAAAACTTTTGTCCTGCTGCAACTGCAGCATGAAACCTAGTAGGTTGGCTCAGAGAGCGCTTCTGTAGGACCGGCAGATAGAGTGTGGTACAAGATGTTCTGTCCCTTAGGCTCAAAGGATGGATTGTGCAAGGTCAGCCACGAATGAAGCACAGGAGACTCAGTGAGGCCACTGCATTTGTATTGTAAGTGAGGCACGCAGAAAGCTCATGAGGAAACATTGCTAAGGTTTTACACCATAGGAAAGGCAATTTTTTCTTTTAATTTACAAATTAGTTACACTCAGACAAACTTTCTCCTTTGCCTCCACACACAGAGACTTTACCTTGACTGCTGAGACATGCCCTCAAACTTGTTTGCAGCCTTAGTTGAAGGTGGGCCCAAATCATTACCTGAGTGAAAAAAGCACAATTACAGCAAAAGTCATCATTAGGAGAACTGAAATATCTTCAGCAGAGGATGCAACTCTGCAGCTTAAAGTGATGCTGTAGGTATCCTTTATCCACCATCTCTGAGGGCTTTTAAGAATTCTTTTGTACGAATCATTTTGTAACTGAAAAAGCAGCAGGAATCGTAACAATCCCACTTGACCTTTCATATAACACGTTTCAGGAGAACTCACCGGTAGCTCACGTCTACTGGCAAGGGAAAGCAGTGTCATTGCTGAGTTACTGCCGTGGGGCGTTTTTTTTAATGTCACGTTTCCATTTTGTCTCCAAATAGGAGGAGACAGCACAGGGCAGCATCAACAGATGTGTTGCCAATGCTTACCTTTTGCATTATGATAGAGGTCTTTTTAAAGGCACCTTCAATTTTACTGTATCCACAAAGCATCAGTGTTCTAAGAACTGGTATTTTATCCTGCATAAAGAAGAGCCTTCGCTAGTGACCAAGTCTGCTACCATGACCCGAACGTTGGTAATTCTGGGTACAACTCAGGTCTGTCAAAACGTGGCAAAACCCAGGCCCCACTGTTTCCAAACTCTTTCAGCAGAAGGCTTCTCTTTCATTAACCATCCATATCTCCAAGGCACTACAACACTGTTCTGTTTCAGTGTGTTTATCATTCCCCCTCCCCACCTCCGTGATAGCTTGTCGAAACAATCTTAGAAGCAACTTCAACCACCATCAGTGAATTGTCACTGGAATAGATGTAAAGTGACATCTAACGGTCCAAGAACACAAAATACTTGCCATTCAAAGGAATGACACATCTGCCTAGATACCATTCTTAACACACTGATGTCTAAATGAAACAGCACAAAAGGATCATGCTGAGTATTGCTAAAAACATAAGAAGATAAATAAAGGTGAGATGAACAGCAAAGCCTTCACGCGTAGAATAAAGCAAGGAAAAATGCCTCACAGCTGCTGTGGAAACCCAAAATAATCTGAATGGCATTTTTAGACCGTCCTTGGCTAATAACCTTACTTTCTTAGACCTAAGCTAAGGATTGAAACTTCAGTTATTCACAGATTAGCAAACAAATGCTGCATTGGACATAACAAGAAATACAACACAGTGAAAAGCCTCCCGACAGGAAAGCAGTGAACATCTGACAATACTCTTACACCAAAGCCACACAGGCAGATACACAAAATTCTCTCTTCTATAAACACAAACTAGACACTTGCCTAAGTTCCAAATGGACTTTGAAATAAGGTTTTGTAAGATTTAAACTAAGAAAAAGGGAGGTAGATGTCACTTTTCCATCTACTGAAGTTTAGTCTGCACTGAAGAGCAGAAAAGAGCCAGAATAAGCAGTGTTCTCCTCTAGCCTTGCTTTGGAAAGCTATTCTGCTGCTCTGAGATCCTTCATCTCTACATCCACACCTGCCTCAACCTTCCATTTATCTGTTGTTCAATATTTTTAAAGAAAATTTGGTACTAGCTTAGCACCTGCTCCCACCAGACTTTTCATTCCAATAGTGTTACACTACACAGGATGCTAGGACATGGTATTTTGGGTGCTCTGTTGGACTCACTACTTGGGTTTTTAAAATGTTGAGTTCAAGCTCTTCAAAACACCTCCAAAACTGTACAGGGCTGTTAAGGCTCCAGAACAAGGGAAACAGTTTTTTCCAATATCATGGGCATTTGAAAAATGGAGATCTGAAAAGACTGGCATTATTTGTATTCTTTGAGGAAATGACTTCGCTTTCCACTGGAGTCTGTACTTCTTTTCATCGTAAAACCTAGACCAAATCATGAGTCCTTCATGAGGTATCACACTGAACTCTATTAGCTGAGGGGAAAAAAAGGTGCTTTTGAGCTTGCCATTTTTTTTCANGGTATCACACTGAACTCTATTAGCTGAGGGGAAAAAGCTTGCCATTTTTTTTCCGACTAGTAACTCTGTGTTTATGTCAGAACAGAGAGAGGAAATTCCCAAGATCTAAGTAGTGTGCAGGCTTTGGATTCTTGCTCAAAATATATTGGAATTCCTGCCACCGAGTCTAAAATTACAGAGAATTACATGAGACTGAGATTTACTGGGAGAAGCAGACTGCTGTTCAGAAAAGGAAGAATCCGAGTAGTCCTGAAAACAGTTTCTAGAAAGCTTCTGTCAGAACAGTATCCTGTTAAGTAAAAGCAACATAAGCACCTAACTTCTGTGAGGAGCAGGATGCAAACCTGTCGGATCAGTCTTTGTGCACATACAGACAACACCACAAACCTTCAACACATAGACAAGGCATCCCTACCAGCTGGGTGTGAACACTTCACGGGAGAGATCTGGCACAGAGCCCAAGGAAACAGGCTCTGCTGGCAATCAGGAGAATCCCAAGTACTCATCCAGACCTGTGTGCCCCAAATCAAGAGCCACCTGATTTAATGAACTGGTCAGAAGAGGAGCAGGAGTGAGGAGGCAGATGCAGACTAGATGCAACAGGTGAGGGGGATGGGGTGAGGGCAGCCTGGGCCCTAAGGTAGAGAGAAGGAGGCAGCAGAGGAGACTGAAGGGGGCCCCAAGGGAGAGTGGAGTATTTCCATTCTTTTCAGGTAAGACTCAGATACAGAAGCCCCAAAGCTAGAGTGACAGTGTTGGTTTATCTGAGCTGACGTTACACCAAGCTGCATTCACTGGAAAGCAAGCACCAGGTAGCAAGAAACCAAAGATCATATATCATCCATCATTAAGGTTTTCCCCTGCCCTTTTGTTTTGCATTTCAAAACTCACCCCAAGGAATTGGGCCCTTATTCTGGGGTCCATGAGGTAGTGGGCTTGGTGGGTCAGAGAGGGTTCTTTTGTGTCCTGGGGGTGGGGGAGGTGGTCTCTTCTTGGAAAGAGTGGAGCTGCCACTAGAGGTTTGAGTGCTTAGTGGGAGGGTTGAAGGTGGGCCTGCAAAATAACAAACAACCTTCTTACAAATACATGTGCAAAACCGGCAAAGCAGCACCCAGAAATTCACAGTCAGACCCCCAGTGCGGTGCAGCAAAGACCAAAAGGAGGAGACAAGTCATGCCAAAACACTCACTGAGATCACACGACACGTTCACCACGTTTGTAGCCATGTTAGCTGGGGGAGCACAAGCAGCTGGACAATAGAATGACACACGCACTTATGTTCAAACAAACAGGATCAATCACTCCAGGGTTACCAGTTTGAGGCACTGGGGATTGGTAGTTTTGTTTTAAAAAGGCACATGAAATCTTCAAATTCAGATTCAAATGTGGGATTCAAATTGCTAGGAATTAACCAGAGCTTGATGTTTTCTTTTGTGGGGATTTCTGTTTCCCCCTGCTGGAGCATCCCACACAAATTCTGGGTGGAGGCAGGGAACGTAAATCTGTCTACAAACTTTCCTTGCATTTTGAAAAACACTGTATAAGCTTGGCAAGCTTTCCCTCTTTTCTTCCTGTGGCTTAAACGCGCCAGAATACGCGTCCCTAGAGCCATGCTGTTTGCTGTGTGTATGGAATAAACACCAGAGCAGCCTTTTCTGAGGCCAAGACTATGGTTAACGGCAGCTGCTCAGAGCAGCTGACACGGTCACCCTTAAACTCTTCATTTTACCCTGAACCAGTGCCGGCACAAATATTATTCAACACAATGCATGTTTTACAGGATACAGGAACGGACACAGATTGAAAGACAAAACAACCCAGAAGGAAGACAATAATTTTCCCTAATCACAACTTATTCACTTTCAAAACCACCTTTGCCAAGAAGCTCCAGAAAGCAGCCAGCACAGGGCACCACCGTGCAGTGAGGGGACGACTACTCCAGTCAGCTACTCCATTAGGCTAGAGGAGCCCTAAGAGTTTGTGGCGTTTTTTAGTGTTTGGTTTTTTTTTTTAAGCCAGCCAGCAGACACCACTTCACTGCAGCCAGGAGTTTGCGATATTCTGCCCCAACAGAGCTCTGCTGTTGCAGACTCTTGATAAACACAGAGAACGGACAAAGTTCTAGAAGTAAAACTTATTTCGACCTGAAATTTCAAGTCTCCTGTCACGTATTTTTGCAGCACTATGGTACCAACTTGCCTATTTCTGAAACCCTAACTTATCTGAGCAGTTTTTGAGACAAAAATCTTCATTTTGCAAAGTCAGCAGAGACCATAAGCTGCACAGAGAACCAGAGCTGCCTCATTAAGAATCTTTATTCCCACTCTCTACACGTGGACTGAAAATTACCGTAGTCTGCATCCCATTCCCAATTACTGTGTAACACAACAGTATGAAAGTCAGTGAAGAAAGAAATCTTTGCCAAAATTCCTAAAGTGAACTATTAAACACGGAAAGGAGTAACTTCAGTTATCCTACAAGCAGGTGCGCAGCTGCCAGGTATTTTCAGCACATCATCTCTCACCTTCTTCTTAATCCTAAAGAATAGATTAATAAAATTGCCTACGATGAATTAATGAGTCAATCTGTTTTCTTCCAGATTCAAGCCTGGAAGCCCTTTGCTGCTCAGAGAATCTCTGAGCACTACCTGCACTACCCCTGCAGGTATTTTGGATCTGACTTTACATTAACTGCTTACTCTTGTAAATCCACTTATGTCTTTTGCAGCTATTCCTCTCAATTTACATCCAAGCCCACAAACAAGGAATCGACAAACAGACTAAAGTTTGATTAGTAAGGCTGTT
Source organism: Rhinopomastus cyanomelas (assembly GCA_013400115.1). Lineage (NCBI taxonomy): Eukaryota > Metazoa > Chordata > Aves > Bucerotiformes > Rhinopomastidae > Rhinopomastus > Rhinopomastus cyanomelas. The sequence goes on along the minus strand of VXBP01001307.1, from coordinate 224,460 downwards.
CCCCAATTTGCATCCTGTCACATTTCTTCCGTAAGATAAGAAAGCCAGGTAATTTAAACCATGCTCTGCAGTACTTCTGCCAGCAGAAGTTCTTTAAAAAACCCCTCTTCTCATGCTGAGTTTTCTCTGGCAATCCTTCTGCAGTTATAAATCCTTTCGTTCACTTAAACAAACAACTGAGTTATCTTGGCGTGGCAAGGGGGAAGGAAGATTCAACAGCCCGTGTTGGCAGTAACGTGGATTTTAAAGCATGGGGACAACACATGCAGGACGTCAGCCCAGGGCATTCTCCTCTCGTCCTCAGACTGGAAAACGAGTCACACGATTTCAAAAGTCCCCACTGCTGGAGGTTTTCAAGGTGCAGTAAGCCAGGGTGCTACAAAATCTTGGCTGTGCTGCCTTGGCCTCGAGAGGATGAAGAGCCCACCTGGGTTGTTCTAGGAAGCCATGAAAGCCCAGATCGCAACGGCCGGGAGGCCACAGGTTCTGTCCTACCACCACCTAGTGCCCTCCTGCTCACACGGCACCACAGAGCCAACAGTCGGCCCTGATGCCAGTGACAACGAGCTCAAAATTGGCTAAAAGACAGACTGTAGGAAAAGCACCGAAACAGGATTTTGCACTTATGGCAAAAACCAGCTGCAGGCGTGAAGTCTGACTGGTACTTTTAATTTGTACTTTTAATTGCCAGTGAAGGGAAGAATCCTCCTCTATGAAAATCAAACCTTACAGAGTGAAAAGCTCCAGAAATGTGGTCTCATGGAGATACACTTTATACCCCACACCAGCAGTTTATCTCCAGACATCACAAAAGATTTTACAAACTTCATACCTTCACAGCTTTCAAAACCTCCCATGCCACACAACAGCTGCTGGAGAAAGATGCTAAGGTGTTACAGAATCATAGAGGTCTTTTCCAGCCTCGGTAATTCCAAGATCATCCAGCCCAGCCAGGACCTAACACCACCACATCGGCCAGACCAGGGCACTAAGGGACACAGCCAGCCTGTCCTTCAACACCTCCAGGGATGGAGACTCCACCACTGCCCTGGGCAGTCTATCAGTCCATTCAAGGGTCTGATCACCCTTTCCACGAAGAAGGGCTTCCTAACATCTGACCTAACCCTCCCCTGGCAGCTTCAGGCCCTGCTCTCTCATCTTTTTGCTAGTTGCTTGGGAGAAGAGCCCAACCCCAACCTGACTGCAATCTCCCTTCAGGGAATTGGAAAGAAAGAGAAGGTCCCCCCTTAGTCTCCTCCAGGCTGAACACCCACAGCTCCCTCAGCCTCTCGTCATCAGTGTCTTCCCCAGCCTCACTGCTCCTCTGGACCTGCTCCAGCCCCTCAATCTGTGTNCCCTCCCCTGGCAGCTTCAGGCCCTGCTCTCTCATCTTTTTGCTAGTTGCTTGGGAGAAGAGCCCAACCCCAACCTGACTGCAATCTCCCTTCAGGGAATTGGAAAGAAAGAGAAGGTCCCCCCTTAGTCTCCTCCAGGCTGAACACCCACAGCTCCCTCAGCCTCTCGTCATCAGTGTCTTCCCCAGCCTCACTGCTCCTCTGGACCTGCTCCAGCCCCTCAATCTGTGTTTGAGTGGCCCAGCACTGCCCCCAGTACTTGAGGGGAGGCCTCACCAGTGCCCAGCACGTCTTCTCAGACAGCATCCTACCATTTGTTCCTATGTTCACTTCATGGTGGGAATAAATATGAACTTACAAGCCCAATGCTAATGACTGAATGGCCGACACAGAAAATAACTTGCTTGCAAATCAACAGAAAATAAAGGAAAACTTCACGACATCTTTTTAGAAAGAGGTATAAAGTCACATCCCACTTTGAATGAAGCAAACGTGGGAAACGTGCTGGGATCCAGTCAGTTCTGGTACCAACCAGTAAAACAATACGATGTTCAAAGGGTCACAGTTATTATAAAATACTTTGTAAGACATCACAAATATAACATCTCCAACAGGTCTTTCGTGGTCTGTTTAATTACACGGGGCTGGTTAGGTATTTTAAGCAACAATCAGAACAGTTGTATTTCTAGAGCAAAGGTATTTTGTGATTGTGACAAGGCAGCAATTAAGCCAAGCAACAGCCATCCTAATGATGATTTCTTGTGGGACAGCGAAGTTCACATTCCATGAAGCACATTTTCCTCACACTAGCCAAAAAAAGGACTCTTGACTTAAAATTTGACTTCCATCAGGTTCTCTCCAGTCAGCTGGGGAGCAGTTGCTTTCAGGAGAACCTATTGTGACATCTCTTATCACTGTCTCCTATTACAGTGATCACCCCTTCATGTGTAAATAGATTAGTGAGCCTCCAACTTACTGCACATGAAGACAAACAGCTGGAAAAGGTCTGCAATGAGTAACCAACTCCCTTCAGCTTCTGTGCAGCTAGCAAGGCATTGCTACTGCATGTGTACTTGTGAAATCACGCAGAGCTACTACCATCCACTCAAGAACACAGTGGCTTTAGAGTGTAAAAACCTCACAGCTGTATATGCATTTTTTTTTACCACTCAATGAGAGATATGGAAGAACCAGTATTCCAGTTAATGGTAGAACAGGTGCTGCAAAGGAAAGTAGGTTGATATGAAAAAGAGTACTTTCATTAACAACTGCTATTCTTCCTCTGAGGGACATTTTTGAACAGACATTACCTTCTCAGGTTTGTTTTCCTTCAGAAGATACCTTTTCAGTACCAAAAAAAAAGATGATAATTGAAGAAAAAAATCCAAATCCAAATCACTCTGCATAAGAAAGCTAAGAATACAAATTGATTCAACATTAGCATTTGAAACACATTCTATAATTAATGGTAAAAAAGGCCTTGTTAAAAAAAAGCCAAAATTTTCATTTCAGAATGTTCTATTTCAGGTTGATGAACAAATATAACCCCCCCCTAAAGCATGAGTTGTCAGTTAGCTTTCCCTTCTGATGATGACACTAGAAAACACCACGTTTGGCTGAGGTAACTAGTAGCACTGTAGCCAAATGCACACATGAGAATATTAGAGATCTGAGACCTATCAAATCCTGGAAGCAGTCAAAAGGAACAGAAGAAACTAGATAACCTCAATGAGATACTGGAAAGAGATTAAACCTAACACTGCCATGAGTAATGTTCCAACCCTACTCTAAGAAAGCATTTGTGCTATGAATAAAGGCCCAGGTGGCCAAGAGGGCCAATGGCATCCTGGCCTGCATCAGGAATGGTGTGGCCAGCAGGAGCAGGGAGGTCATTCTGCCCCTGTACTCTGCACTGGTTAGGCCGCACCTTGAGTACTGTGTCCAGTTCTGGGCCCCTCAATTTAGGAAGGAGGCTCAATTGAGGTGCTTGAACGTGTCCCGAGAAGGGCAACGAGGCTGGTGAGAGGCCTTGAGCACAAGCCCTATGAGAGGCTGAGGGAGCTGGGATTGTTTAGCCTTGAGAAGAGGAGGCTCAGGGGAGACCTTATTGCTGTCTACAACTACCTGAGGGGTGGTTGTGGCCAGGAGGAGGTTGCTCTCTTCTCTCAGGCAGCCAGCACCAGAACAAGAGGACACAGCCTCAAGCTGCGCCAGGGGAAATTTAGGCTTGAGGTGAGGAGAAAGTTCTTCACCGAGAGAGTCATTGGCCACTGGAATGGCCTGCCCAGGGAGGTGGTGGAGTCGCCAACTCTGGAGCTGTTCAAGGCAGGATTGGACGTGGCACTTGGTGCCATGGTCTAGCCTTGAGCTCTGTGGTGACAGGTTGGACTTGATGATCTATGAGGTCTCTTTCGACCTTGGTAATACTGTGATACTGTGAAAATGGCAGCAGAGACTCCATGCAGCCCGGTATCTTACAGCATGATGCTACAATGAAGAAAACAAAGGTACTGATGGAGTGTTTCCAGGAGAAACAGCACTTTCAATCGTGTCCCTACACTTCCAGTCACTTGTATAGATGAAAAGTTGATTTAAACAGCGGAGGCACAGACAATGACTAGTACAATGAAAGGCCAACCTGAGTGATGGAAGAGTGAAAGTACTCTTCTATCAGAAGAGGTGACCGAGGTTTGGCTTGTGCAGGCTAACAAATCAACACAAACACCTGCACGGCTGCTGTGCAGGTAGTGCCTTGGTAAACACCAGGAATCACCAAATGGACAATGCTGCTATATGAACAAAGTAATTCAGTGGGTCTGAGATTTCTAACACAGACAACAACACAGAAGTGAGCAACACAGACAGACAACTTCCAGAAGTTACTAGTAAACACAAACAAGCTAATCTGGTTAGAAATGGAGTCGCAGTATCACAGCATCACAGAGCCATCCATCTATCCACCTGGTTATGCCTCATAAAAGGCTAGCAGGTTGGTCAACCATGACTACCCTTTGGTGAAGCCATGCTGACTGTCCCTAATGACCCATTTATCCTTGATGTGCCTGGAGGCAGTGCCCTGGATAAATTGTTCCATCACCTTTCCTAGGACGGAGGTGAGGCTGACCGGTCTATAGTTACCTGGGTCTTCCTTCTTATCCTTTTTGAAGATTGGAGTGACATTTGCTATCCTCCAGTCCCCAGGCACCTTTCCTGATCCCCATGACTTGGAAAAGATGATGGAGAGTGGCCTAGCAATGACTTGACACCATCTCCCTTAGTGGTCGTGGGTGCATCCCATCTGGGCCCATGGATTCATGCACATCTAGTTTGCTCAACTTATCCCTAACCCAGTCCTCATCAACCAGGACAAACTCTTCTTCTGTCTGAACTTCCTCTGGGACCTCAGTAGTCTGGGGCTTGATATCAGGACAGCGCCCAGAAGCACAGACAGAGGCAAAGAAGGTGTTCAGTAGCTCTGCTTTCTCTGTATCCTTGGTCCTCAGGGCACCCACCTCATTCAGCAGGGGGCCTACATTGCCTCTAGGTTTAGTTTTACCTGCAGTGTATTTGAAGAAGCCCTTTCTGTTGCTCTTGACCTCTCTTATAAGGTTTAATTCCAAGGATTTCATACTTGGCTTTCATACTTGCATCCCTACATCCTCTGACTAGAGCTTTATAATCATCCCAAGTGGCCATCCCCTCCTTCCATGACCTACAGACTTCCTTCTTCCTCTTCAGTTTGTCCAGCAGCTCCTTGTTGAACAACAATTAGAGACCCACAACAGTGTCACCCCTGCCACCCTGCCCCTTAGTCTGCACCCACAGACTCTCAACTCTCTCTTCATCTGCCCCTGGACAGAACTCAATACATTCCAGTTGCTCTTTCACACAAAGAGCTACTCCACCACCTCGCCTTCTTGCTGACCTGTCCCTCCTGAGAAGGACATAGTTGTCCATGACCACATTCCAGTCATGCAAGCTGTCCCACCATGTCTCTGTAATTGCCACCAGACCATAATCACCTGACTGGACACAACTCCTCCTGCTTGTTCCCCACGCTGCGTGCATTGGTGCACAGGCATTTCAGAGTGAGCTAAGCGCTCTGATTTCACCCAAGGAAGGTAGGAGGCCTTGTGGTCTTCATCAAGACCAGAGCACTGCCCCACTGGTGCCCACCCAGCAACAATCCTACCCATCTTCAAATCCAGTTTTAAGCCCTCTGAATGAGCCCTGCCAATTCCTGCTCCAGAACCCTTTTTCCCTTCTGAGATAAACCTTTCCCATGTGTAACTGTCAGGTCTGCTGTCTTACAAAAGCAGCCACTATCAAAGAACCCAAAGCCCTGCCTGTAGCACCAGTCTCACAGCCAGGCATTTAAGGACTGAATCCTTCTATTCCAGACCATGTCCTCACCCCAAAATGGAAGTAATGAAGAGAATATAATTTGCACCCCTGAGTATTTCACCTACTGTCCTAAGGCCTTGAAGCCTTTCTTCATTCCCCTCAGGCTATGCAATGCAGCTTCCTTCCCACCTGTCTGGAAGATCAGCAGTGGGTAATAGTCAGTTGATCTCACAAGGTTAGGGAGCATCTTAGTGATATCCCTGATTCGGGCTCCAGGGAGACTGCAGACTTCCCTATGATGAGGGTCAACTCTACATACTGAGGGCCAAATTCCTTTCAAGAGAGAGTCTCCAATAACTAGTGCTCTTCTCTTCTTCCTTGTGGAGAAGACCTATCCAATTTAACTGATTGTGGTAAGACCTCTGGAATAGGCTGCCTATCATCTATATCCCTGTTAGACTGACCGTCTTCCACGAGGGCCTCATCTCTATTCCTCAGTGGCACCTGGGGAGGTGAGGCAAAGAAGAGGGGTGCTTGCCTTCTGCCACAGCCTTGAACTTGTCTCCACTCACCCCTTCTTACTTAGGCTTCTAGCAGAGAGAGCTGTAAGTGAAATGTAACATGAACAAGCTTGTTTAGAGTAGAACACATTGACACTCCAGTACTTTAAAGAACATTTTGAAAATCTAGACTTCCAATGATTTATGGAGAAACGTTGAAGTGCCCATTTACACATTCTCCAACAATGGTAACTCAGCAGTTTTAATGCTGAACCAAACTACCTGGTAGACTGCACAGCCACTAAAAGCATGGGAAGTGTGGCGGGCACGGTGTAAACTGGGCTGAACTTAGGTTCTCTCCCCAACGCCAAGCTCAGACTTGATGGCTCCCAGTCCACTGTGGCATTTCAGCAAACATGGAACCTTTCTTCCAAGGAACTTCTCTGCCAAATGAAGCCAGCTTACTGAGGGCTAAAGGGAGGTGGTTTTGTTAGAGAAAATGGTTTGGAAAAGAGTTTTATCTCTGTGCTCCAAAGCATAAAAACCAAGCCATGTTAACATCTTCTGCCTCCTAAAATACAAATCCCAGCAGCTATCCACTCCCTACAGACTGTCTCTATGCTCCAGCAGGGTGCCAGGGTATCTGCCTCACAGCAGAGCAGGGACAAAATTCAGCTGATGCCTGGGGATGGAAGGTAAGCTTAATCACAGATTCAGTGCTCTTCAGGGCATGCAGCACAAAATGCAATGCTTGACTTTCACGTAACTTCGATAGGTAGCTATTGAAATGAATGCTTCTTCCAAAGAACTTATGTCAGCCTTGAACGTACAAGCTCACTCAAGGACCTACTCTACTAGTACTCAGCTGAGAAGAGCAGATAAAGTCTAAAGGGTTTTTTCCTATAGAAACAAAATTCTCTCAGACTGTTTCAAAGTTAGGATGTGCCACTGGTGCGTTACGGAGAGTCAATGCTGCTTTTTCTTTCAAACAGTCTGTGTGCCAGCTGGAAGCAAGACAGATAAGGTGTAGTGCAGTTTAAAATGAAGCACAAGTGTGACCCCAGTGATGCATCTAGGGCACTTTTCCACACTGATGGAAGTTCCAGGCATTTGCCACTTTGCTCCCCCTGTCCTTTTGTGGCTTCAATCATTCCTGTAGCACCAACAGGTATTTAATGGAAACTTTTGAAATCAAATACTTTACAATAGTATTAAATGAAAACCAGCCAAAGATACCAGCATCACTTTCATATTGCAAAGTTGGAGCGCGTGTGAGGCAGGGAGGTCTATTAACTTTAATGTAGTGGTGGTTCCATTTGACTTCTCACTCAGTATTTACTGCATGAACCTGGCATTTCCCAATTTGATGAAGCAGTGAATGTAATATTAGAAGGCAACAGTTCTCTGTATTGTGATAAGATATTGTTTTGTTCCAGTATAAATAAAGATTTCTTTTGTGTAATTCATGACATGAAGACACAAGAACTTCAGACTATTTCCTTCCTTTTCTGAAACTTGGAATATATACCTAGAATAAAATACACCTGTAACTAATCACATTCTGGAGAAAGAGACAATTCTCTGAGTAAGTCTGAACAAGAGCGTCCTGAATTAGAAGGAGGGCCTGGACTGGTCTCAGGTTGGAGAGCTACACTACATAATGACAAAGAAATAATGTTGATTGTAACTGATTGTAATCTACTGGAAGCTGCTAACATACTAAGCTATGTACCAACAGATACAAGACACAAGCCTCTTCACCTTCTTAAGGAAATGGGATCCATGATTAGTATCTAAGTGATGTAAATTTATGACAAAAAGATTATCCAAGGTCAGACTGAAGGGACATGCCGATCATTAGAGAATGTAAAAACAGGTGGGGAGAGGAGTGAAAGGAAGAAGGTGGAAGTGAGTTAATGCCAACAGGAAGGTCCATGTACACAAGTCAGGAGGAGTACAGATGAATCCCCAAAGAAAACGACACAAAGAAGCTTGGACAGTGAAAATGAATACCCTGGCAAAGTGACTTTGCCTCTTGATGGAAAGCAAACCAGTTTAAAAAGGAGAGCCAAGGAATTCATTCAGAAGTTGCCAGTACATGACTAAGAGTAATGGTGAAACAGGTACCAAAGCAGCTATCTGATGCCAGACCTGTTCTGCCCCTTTTACTCTTTCACACTTCAGTGGAATCAATTCTTCGTTATTTCCAAAAAACAGTTAACTAATAGGTGAGGAAATGAAATATGAAGCTATAGCAGGGCTAACAAAAGGGAGCATCCTTCAGCATAATCACCGAGTCCTTAAACTGCATTGTAGCCTTCATCACAGCTAGAGTTCTGTTAACACATCTATCATAAGAAACCAGTTTGCCTAGTTCTACATTAAAGGAAAAAATAAGTCAAAGTTGTATATTTTTTGGTTAAAAGTAACAAATTTTGTTCCACAAATATGTCTTCTGAACTTGAAGTCTGTAGGTATGAAGGTCAAAGAACCACCACCCAGTACAGCTGCAAGAGTAGGTCTCCGACGAAAAGAGGTTCCCTTCCCTTTCGAGCACTATCAAGAATATCACTATTACAAAAAAACACTCCATCTCATTCAGTTCAATTAAATGTAGATTGAAAAACAGAGGAAACTGCAGCACAGGTGTTCCTTATGGGTAATTCTACAAAACCAAACTGGTTTTCATGCATGGAAGAACGAGTGATGCTTAGTTTAGATTGTCAGTGTCTATATGACTCTAACAGGCTCTTTCACCCCTTTACCACTTGCCAAAATGGAAGAGGAGAGTTGTGACACACTTAAAAGGGAAGAAACTCGAGCACCAACTTGCTTAGCACGTGACAGGTCACTGTGGTATTTGTCTGCAAGGAGAGGGAGTCTCCTTGCACCTCCTCTTCACCAAAGGTTAGTTTCTTTACCCTCTCCACCAGACACTATACAGCCATCATCGTGTAGCACTCTGCACCATCGGCCTTTTCCTAAAACGCTTGCGTTTTTGTGACTAGGAAGGTTTAAAAATGCTTCTCCCAAATACAGGGTATCTACATAAAATGAATACACTTTTATTTTGCAGAGCACTGCTTTATTGTGTCACCTGCTCACACACGCCACTACGAACGAGTCCATTACCGGGCACGGCTCCCCTCCCTGGGAACGTGTCTTGGACCGCGCTGCGGCAGCGGTGTAGCGAAGAGCACACTACATCTCGGGACACTGTAAAGGGTGTGGTTAAAGGAAGGACAATGAGGGAGAAATTGCTGCTTGCAAGGGCGGCTTGATGACACTTACCTTTGCCAGCATTTCTAGGAGGAAGAGGAGGAGCATCTGCAGTTGGAGAGGTGGGTGAATCTGTGCTTGTAGAAGCAAAAATCTGGTTGGTAAAAGCTCCATAGGAGAGTCTTTGTTTGTCTCTAGGAGTGCTAAATGCAGGATGAGTCAGTTTTTCTTGGGGAGAAATGCTTGAAGAGTGACAAAAACTCTGGGGTCTTGGGGATCTTTCTTTTTTTATAGGACTAGGCTGTGAATAGAAAAGCAAATACATTATTCAGCTGTCTGAATATAGTGAATATGTTTGGAAAAGAATATAAACCAATATTCTAGTGAACGTGGGCATAATCTATTTATTGGACAAATAAGCCCACATTCCTCCCTTTCACAGAGATCCAAGCTGAAAGATCTTCTCTGCAAAATAATTATTGTGGAATGAACAAATCATGAACACAAAGTCAGATTTATTCATAAACCAGTAAACACACAATAATAATATGGGAAATAGTGTATCAGAAAGGCCTAGTAAAAAATGTAGAGCACAAAAGTATTTTTTCAGTTCAAATAACTCTTCTGAGGCTGGTCAGGTATCAATAAAGATCAAGCATAGCACCACTGATGCACATTAAAATAACTGCTGCTGACTCTTCAGATCTATTTGTTGACTGAGCTAGCAATACAGGCAGTGGTACATCCTTCTTTTAAATGTATAAAATGGGACTTCAAAGAGACTTTACACAGCAATTTCTGACTGCTGTATATAAATAGCTGCACACAGAGCACGATGTGTTTCTTTGCAGCCCTGGCTCAGGCAGCCAGTTATCTCCTGTACGACATTAGTCATACTCCTGAGGGTCCTTGCACAGATCATCATTTTGTTCTCTACTGTCCTTGAGGATATGTAAATTGATTTTGTTCGGTCCCACGTGTCACAGACAATGAAAAGTTGACCACATTACTTTCTACAGCAGCCACATAAAATAGGAGAGGTGCATTTCCATTTAATACAGAAGGAGAGAACAGAGTAATTAACTGACTTGCTAAAGTAGGACACTGAAGCGAAGTTTTCGCGTGTTCTAGGATGGCAATTATCCTAGGCCCTCAAGTTTGGTCTTTCGCTTACTACTTTTTTTAATCAGGAATAAAATGCACAGCCCAGTTTTTTAAAAACAGTATTACTGCTTCAGCTAGACTTCTAATTAATTTTGGGAAAGAAGTGGCAAGCTTTGGATTTCCTGCAGCTACAAATTAACAACCTAGAATTCAGAAGGGGATAAAATGACAACAAAGTCATCCACATTTTCTGATTTACATGGTACTCCATGTCTCATGAAAGCAAAACTCTTGCAACTCAAGTCCACAGTAACTACCTGTAAGGTAACACAAAGGCTAAAGCCACTCTATAATTTCCACAGAAGAGACGTTTTGACAGATTTTATGCAAAGCCATATCAGCAATTCACATTTACCTTATCATCTAAATCATCATCACTTTCATCGATCTCCTCCTGCCGAAGATTCCATTCATACTCTACATGGACGTGTGGGTTTAGCTTTCCTGCCTTGGCTTGAGAAAGCTGAAAGAAACAAATTCTTATTAAAACACTTGCTGTTCCTATCTGGTCAGTTGCTTGTTTTAGAGGTTTAAAACTTTCCCAGTCGTTAAAAAAAAACAATTCCATGGCAGCAAGACAAACATCTTTCATTCATTTGAGGTATGAAAAAGTGGGTAAAGGGAAGAAGAGTAGAAGCTGTCATGTCTGACAAGCGTTTGAAACATGAAGAGAAGGTGCATGTACACAGGCAGAACACGTCTAGAGCCCTCTTTTCCAAAAAGGAATGGCAAACATCATTGATCAATTCTGGTACAAACAGCTGTTAGCTTTTCAAAATCACAACCCTTGTGTTGGCATCATAAGATGAGGTATTTATTCTTTATTTAAATGTTTTCTGCCTTCTCACTGGATGAGGCCAGTGTGTCTTAAGGAGAAAATTCCTACACTTTGCCAGCCCAAACCATGTATTTACATTTTAGAAAAAAATCTACTTCTTCAATCTTCAGCAAGACAAGAAAACAGCAGTTCATGGCTTGTCTGAGGAGATACACTCTCGTTTTCAGTGCTCACATTTCCCATCATTATTTACTGCTTCACATCCTTTGAAAAGTAGTCTATTGGCACCAGCCGATTTCAGGAAAAGCCTTTAACCACACCTTCCCAAAAGAAAATTCACAAGAAATGAAGTATTTTGTGTCTGTTATTTAAGCATTCATGAGCCCGCCACCTGAGCTGAAGTGCAATTGAATGATGCAGTGAAGACTCCAGCTACACAACTGCAGTCACCTTAGTGCACCTACCACACGTTGATTTGTACTGTTTCATTGCCCGTGGTAACCAATGCAGTCACACATTTCCTTTTTGTTCTTAACTTTACCTTGTCACTTTAAAGAAAAATTAAGAAAGAATTTTCCTCTTCAAAAATGAAAAAAAAAAGGCTCTACTACTATTAACCAAATCGGGGAGGTACTGGCAGAATTTCAGTTACAATAATTGAAGCAATTAACTGCTAGAGAAGATCACAGACAACATCCACTTGGTTCTGTTTGTTCTACAACACAATCAGTTGAGCCACATGAATGGCTGATATTACTTTATTAAACTGCCAAGGGAAAAAAGCAGTCCATACTAATTCATTACAATATGCCCAGAACTTTCAATTGACAGAGGAAAGCTATTAAAATTACCAGCTGCAGAGAAAAAGGAGATGAACTCTCTGGATCATCAAAACAAGCAGTTATGAGAAACAGAAATAAGCAGCAAGTGGTAACTTGTAAATCTGTAGTCGTACTACTTCAGACTTTTTAATCCCTTGCCCATATTTCACTTCCTTTGTCTACAAACATGCTGCTGAGAGGCATCTCAGAGGGCTCATGACAAGCAAGGCTGGTCTGATACAGAGTTTTACTCCTGGCTAACTGCTTCAGAAGAGTATCTGAGAAAATCCTTTAACTCAAAACACTTATTTTTTGAATTCCAGTAGTTTTCTTGCATGGCATCTATTAACACCACTCACACATTCGTATCTGATCATGCTCAGTAGGACAGATGTCCCAGAAACTGGTGGTTTACAGTTCCTGATACCCTAACTCCCAGACATTATGCTTTTGCTTCTCTGTCTTTTGAGCAGGTGTAATTTCAAGTTGCTTCAATTCTCCCCATACAAAATTCCACCATCTCTGAACGATCAGTCCCGCTGAATGAAATGGAAAGAGCCAAAGCAAGAAAACACAAAGAGCAATATATAACATATCCTGAAAGATTTAATATGTCAGTGGTTGTTTTGTACTCCTGATAGACATGTACTGAAAAATCTGACCCTCCGATACTTGTGGTCTTCAAATAGGCTGGCAAAAGCGGGCACTCTCAGCAGAAGTAGCATCTTTTACTTAAACTGTTTTGAAAAAAATAACTGTTGTATTTTGAAGTTAGAAAATACTGTACCTTCAGTAAGGCCTTAAGATCAGCAAATAGCCAGCTGGCCACTGTAAGTCTGAGATAGAGTGGTAATACTATCTTAAGTAGATTACATCCCTAACAAAGTATTTCCCTGTTCCCTGCCTTCCACCCCTCCAGTTCTTACCAGTTCCTCACACTGGACAGCTTTCACTCTTTTTGCTGTGTCTAGAGCAGTCTCTCCAGCTTGGTTTACTACAACAATAAAAAAGTGAGAGGTTTTTATAAGATGTCTAAAAGAACCAATTCATTAAGTTTCACTGCTTTTAGCAAAGTAACTTCTAGAAGTGATCAAACCCATCTATTTACTCTGTAGCAAGTGCAGCCCTTTACGATTCCGCTCTAAGTACAACTACTTGCAAGAAGGTTGTGGAGAGGTGAGGGGTGGTCTGTTCTCCCTACTGGCCAGTAACAGGACCAGGGGAAATGTCCTTAAGCTGCACCAGGGGAGGTTCAGGTTGGATGTTAGGAGGAATTTCTTTCCTGAAAGGGTTGTCAGGCACTGGAACAGCCTGCCCAGGGAGGGGATTGAGTCCCCATCCCCAGAGAAGGGTTGAAGAGAAGGGTAGACGTTACATTGGAGGATATGGTTTAGTGATGCTGATAGAGCTGGGAAAAGATTGGACTTGATCTTGAAGGTCTCTTCCAGCTAAAACTGTTCTATGATTCTAAGTGCTCATGCATTTCATGTATCTGAACAGGAGTATCTGCTGGGGCAGTTCCTCAGTTCCTCCCAACCATCCTAGCAGAGAATATAAAGAAATCAAGTCATTTAAATCTCCAATCAACTCCTTAGCTAGTAAAACTCCTACAAGAATAAGCAGGAACAGCAAGCAGAATCTAAAGGGGAAATGACGTGACTAGTTGGTTGAAGCACTGTAACACACAGGTACCGGCTGAGTTTGATACTAAAAAACCAACAAACTGAAATTGCAGGAGATTTACAATGTGTCAGAACTCAAACTCTACTGAAAAACTAGCATTTACCACTGGTATTTCATACTAGAATATGTTTGTTGCAGGGGAATTGGACTAGATGATCTTTCAAGGTCCCTTCCAATCCCTAATGATTCTATGATTTTCTCACAATTTAAGTTCCACTTCTCAGCTGAACGCTTCCTTTAGGCTTGCTGCTGGTAACATCTTCAACTTTTTAATACAGTTTTATTTTTTCCTTTAGAAAATTGCTAATGTCTCACTGTGTTCTGTTAAAGCAGCTAAAATAATGGGAAGAACTGTTAGGAAATCTTTCTTTCCTAGTTTTAAATCACAAACTTACCTACATCAATAGTTGGCTTCCCCCTCAAAAGCAACTTCAAACACTCAGGCTTATTATACATACTGCAGTAGTGTAGGACTGTGTTGCCCAACGCCGTTTGCTTTTCCAGGTTTCCACTACAAACAAAGGAGAAAACGAGAGCAGTACAGTCTGCTGTGCTAGTCCTTTCATATCTAGCATTCCGATAAATATTAACTGCACAAAGACTACTGGACAAATATAAAGTCACAGGAGAATGGCATCTTTTAAAATGAAACAATACTTTCAAGGAGAGTTTGGTGAGGCCACACCTTGAGTCCTGTGTGCAGTTATGGGCCCCTCACTACAAGAGTGACACTGAAGGGCTGGAGAGGAGACAGAGGCAGCTACCAAGTCAGTAAATGATTTGGAACAGGTATCTTATGAGGAAGGGCTGAGGGATCTGGAACTGTTTAGCCTGGAGAAGAGGAGATTGAGGAGAGACTTTATTGCTCTCTACAACTACTTGCAAGGAGGTTGTAGAGAACTGGAGGTTGGTCTGTTCTCCCTACTGGCCAGTGACAGGACCAGGGGAAACAGGCTTAAAGCTGTGTCAGGGGAGGTTCAGGTTGGATGTCAGGAGGAATTTCTTTCCTGAAAGGGATGTCAGGCACTGGAACAGCTGCCCAGGGAAGGGGTTGAGTCCCCATCACTAGAAGTGTTTAGGAGAAGGGCAGATGTGTTGGGGGACAGGGTTTAGTAGTGGTGATAGGGCTAGGAAAAGGTTGGACTTGATGATCTTGAAAGTCTCTTCCAGCTGAAACTGTTCCATGATTGTATGATTCTACGATTCTAAGAAGAGTTTCCAAGCAGAACAGAAACTCCTGAGTTGTGATGAAAAAGGACTGAGTATCTATAGATGTTAATTTAAAAAAAAAAATTCAAAAGTCAAACTCCAAGATTCAAACACAATCCTTTGTAAAGTCATGGTGATTGTTTTCCACCTGCCCCCTTCACCATAGTTTCTTAGCCCAATTAAAAAAACCCATGAAAAATCATGTTGCTACAGTGAGAATTATTTAGCCAGTCCCATATATTAAAGAAACAATGAAGAAGGAGGCTGTGAGAATGCACAGAAGAGTCGTAAGAAGGACAATGAGGACACTGTTGTGAATTAGGGAAAGACGAGCTGTGCAAATGGTTCACAGAGGGCTATTTAGAGCTGTGCTTCCTTCAGACTTCTATTTTACACAAGGCTTCTCAAATGAAGTTATGATACATTTAGATCCATCTAATCCAGTTATAAAAATGAAAAGCTTAGAAGATGACAGCTTTCCTTCCACTCAGTACTACCTGTACTGGACAGTAAAAGCACAGCTGTTATGGTTGTGAAGATGCTCTGAGAGCATCTGAGAGCATCTGAGATTGAGATGAAAACACAGACAGCTGTCAGAAACAGGTAAAATGTAAGAGTTGTCTGAAGAAACTATGAAGCTTTATAACTAATAAAAATAATAACACAAAATATAATTCCTCAAATGCTCAATGATAATTGGGTCTTCTGAAACATTTTTCAAGTTATGATCCCAACTTGCAAATAGCAGCAGTTTATTTTTAACTTTCAAACCACTCCTACAATAATCAGTACTGCACCAAAAGGATGGAGCAGTGGCAGAATGAAGTAGAAGCGAAGAATAAAGTATAAATGAAGGTTCCAAAGCTAGTCCTCACAGCCCAAGACATGGTGTCAGGGACACGAATTCCAAGTCTATGTTGTTCCCAGAAGGGCAAACTGTCTCTCTTAACACTGTCCATACACAGAGCTACATAAATTATTGGAGAGGGAAAGGAAAGTAAGGATTGACTGGCTGCAGGCACAACTCACCGCGCTGAACTGAAACAAACACTAAAATATTCCCAAGCCTTCCCACCACCAGCTCAAGCAGGTTCTGATGAGTCTTCTGAGTTTCCCCAACTCATCATCAGACACAGCAGGTGCCTGCAGCTTCTTTCACTTCATGTAGGAAGTGGACAGGAGAAGTGGGCTCTGTCTCATCCCTACTGATACTGTGAAACATAACCACTGCTGTACACCACTACACCACTTGATTTTTTAAAAATGTTTTCCTTGAGGTTTTTCTTGTATGAACACATCTTTTGACAACCAAGAATAGAGCAGCCAATAAATCACACACTGAAAACCACTCGTTAAGAAGATTATGCTGTCAGTATCAATAATACAGTTTAGAAACTATCAGAACACCTTTTGCAAAGTTAATTTAGCTTCCATTCATATTTTTCTGAGAAATATCCGTACTTTTTGCTCTTACAATTTCTTTGCTTGTGTCCTGTATCTGGAACATCTTCTTTTCATCCCTCCTCTACCTGAACTGTTTGCTTGTGTTGTTTCATACCATCATATGTCCTGACTTAATGCTCTTGTTTGCTCTGCGGAGTTTTTCCTTTCATCTTATTTTTATATAGCTGCTTGTCATGTTTTTAATTTACAATTCTTTCTCTCTCTCTACTAGTTAGGAGCACAAAGACCAGCCCAAAGGCTTTGAATGATGCTCTTTTGAAACATATCTAAAGAGAACAATTACAAGTGATGAGCAAACACTGTCTCAAGTGCTGTAAGAAGAGCTCTGAACATCTACATTTGTCATGCACAATCGAATGAAAAACGAACAATTCATACCAGTTTTGTACAAGGAAGTCAACCAGATGGAGAGAGGTTTGGTCAGCAGTCCGGACTGCTAAATGAAGTGCTGTTTCACCTGGCTCCTAAACACATGTAAACAGAAGTTAGAGCTCTGTAAAGCCTATAATACCAGACCTATTGAGATACGTCACTCATTCTTTTATGAAGAATATTTAAATGCAAATATAGATGCTGTTTAATTCAGTTTAAAAGATGCATAAGAAATTAATCTAAAAGCAGACCATTAAAGGGCATTCTAAAAAGTGTATTACAGTATCTATATTTAGAATTAAACTCAGAACGTGGAAAAAAAAGACTTTACAGTCACAGATTTTTACAGTGGACAATTCTGCTATGAAAGACCTAACTGCAGGTATTTCAATTGTGCTCAACCTTTCTAGGTATCCCTGACTGCAACAGCTGAGAAACATCAAGGAGCTAATTCTGTGGTAACTGCTACAGGAGACCAACACAGAAAGTTCTTTCTGTAGTTAGAGAAGCTCTGACACACTTCCATGAGAAGCACTCTGTGATATGTTAGGTGCTGAGACTATGCGGAATTTAAATCCCTCCGCTAGATACGGACACATTGAAAACCTGCTCTGAGGCTTCTCCGAGTGGGGTTCCAAAGCAATGGGAGAAAACATTCCTGACCAGGTGGTGACAAATCATCAGCTATCTGCAAAAACAGGTTATGTTGCTCACGAGCAACACTTCTGCATGGATACTTGAGGTCAAGCTGTTGAGAGAGCTTTCAGAAAAACTGACTTCCGAAGGAAGATTAAGTACGCAGAACTTTATTAAAAAATGTAAACTTTCCCGTGTGAAAGACACTGCACTCATATAATTATCTGATCAGAAGCTGTGAAGGCATCAGGTTCACTCTTCCCTCATTTTATATGGTCAACAATGCATCACTTGAGCAAAGCAGCTATGATACCCGCTGTGGTACAAGGGAAAGGTGGGTCACCACGCCAGGCCTTTGCTCTTTAGGCCTTTTCCTAGAAGAAACACACTATAGTTTCACCCAGAACAGAGTTTGACATTACCATTGCATTCCATACTCCTTTAGACTAATTGATGACCACACAGCCAGTTTTTTCCCCTCCCCACAAGGATGCACCTTAAGGAAAGGCAAAAAAACCCCAACCAGTTTCATGTTTTAGCATCCAAGGCAGCAGCTCTGGGCCTGCTGTTTTAGAAATACGTATTATTGAAAAGACTCTGTTTTGTTTACCTGAAAAGCTTACCTGTCCAGGCTCTAACAGGGGCTCCATTAGCTCTACCCCCTCTGCATAGACTTGAATTAGTGCAAGTAAATCCCTGGATTTGACAGCCTCGAGTAATTCACTCAGTTTAGCTGCCGCAGATGCGCATGTCTTCCTAGAGAACTTATGATCTACATACTTAGCAGTGATAAATTCTTTGCGTGCAGTCCTGTGGGGTGTGAAAATAGAGCTTGGTTTAGCAATATTTAGAACACTAGGTCAATGACTTCAGTTTCAAATCACCTTGCCAAACTGAGGAGCTAAGAGAAGAAGAGGGAAGCTGCCCGATAAAGACTGTGTTATTTATTACGACAGTACGTGTGTTTCTTGCAAACAAGCCCAAAATAAGATACCTATGGCTTCACCAAGGGCAAGTTCTGCCTGACCAACTTAGTGGCCTTTTACGATGGGGTCACAGCCTTGGTGGACAAAGGCAAGGCAAAAGACATCAGCTACCTGGACCTGTGCAAAGCATTCAACACTGTCCTGCATGATATTATGATCTTTAAACTTGAACAATACGGATTCAATGGATGGACCACTAATGTAATAAGGAGCTGGATGGATGGTTGCATCCAGAGAGTTTGGATCAATGGCTTAGTGTCTAAATGGAGAGCTGTGACAAGTGGTGTTCCTCAAGGGTCAGTACTCAGACCATCTTTGTTGGCGACCTGGGCAGTGGAATCGAGTGCCCACTCAGTCAGTTTGCTGACAACACCAAACTGTGTGGTGAAGTCAACACCCTGGAGAGAAGGGAGACAGTCCAGAGGGACCTTGCCAGGCTGGAGAAGTGAGCTGTACAAACTGCATGAAGTTCAGCAAGGGCAGGTTCAAGGTTCTGAACCTGGGTCAAGGCAATCCCATGCACGCATACAGACCGGAAGGAGAAAGGATTGAGGACAGCCCTGAGGAGAAGGACTTAGGGGTGGGGGTGGAGCAGAAGTTGAACAGGAGCTGTCAGTATGTGCTTGAAGCCCAGAAAGCCACCTGTGTCCTGGGCTGCATCAAAAGCAGCAGTGACAGTTGGCTGAGTGAGGCGATTCCTCCCCTCTACTCTGCACTGGTGAGACCCTACCTGGAGTGCTGTGTCCAGTTCTGGAGGCCCCAACATCACAAGGACAGAGAGCTCCTGGAAGGTGTCCAGAGAGGAGCAACTCAAATTATCAGAGGGCTGGAGCACCTTCCCTATGAGGACAGGCTGAGCATGCTGGGTTTGTTCAGCCTGGAGAAGAGGAGGCTCCCAGGTGACTTTCTAGCAGCCTTCCACTCTCTGAAGGGGGCTACAAGAAAGCTGAGGTAGGGCTTTTTACACAGGTGGTACTGAGAGGACAAAGGGAAAGGGTTCCAGAGTTGAAGAGGGGAGATGAGGAACATGAGGTTGGACATGAGGAATAAATTCTTTCCTGTGAGGGTGGTGAGATGCTGGAACAACTTGCCCAAGAAGTTGTGGCTGCCCCATCCCTGGAAGTGTTGAAGGCCAGGCTGGCTGGGGCCTGGAATAATCTGATCTAGGGAAGATGTCCCTGCCTATGCAGGGAGGTTGGAACTAGATGATCTTTAAGGTCCCTTCCAATCCTAGCCACTCTATCACTGATTCTATGTTATTCAATTTTTTCTTGCCAAGTTGTAACATGCAGTAAAGAAGAACTTCTTTACTGTAAGGGTTACGCAGACAATTACTGACTCTGGGGACTAATGCTGAAGGAAAAACAAAGCCTGAAGTGTGATTTTTTTCATGGAAATACATGTTAAGAACAGGATAAGCATGAAAAACATGCTAAAACAGGGTAAAAAAAAATGTACTCATTCAGCTAGAAAATAGCGTAACGGGTTAAAAAGTTATCTGTGACAAACCCACATCTGTTTGGCTTTCTGTGCAAATCACAGAATCACAGACACATTTAGGTTGGAAAAGACCTATAAGATCATCAAGTCAAACCTTTAATCCTACACCAAACAATGGAACAAGAACCTTGTCACCATTTCAAGACAGTACTCGATGCTCACGTCATTCAGTCCAACTGTGTTTGTCACTGGAGGGTATGCTACAAAACACAAAACCATTCAAGATTCAAAATAATGGATCTTGAAAGCCAAACTCGAATTGCCCTACACTGAAAAGCTGAGGTAGCTAAAAATGTAACTACATGACAAGAAACTCCAGAGCTGGCACAAAAACTTCAGCCTTCTGCTACTCTAGCACTTCACCAGCTTTGTTACTTTACAAGGCATCTCAGATCACATCTACGTCCACGGTAAACAAAGATAAAGAGTCTAGAGATTCAACACTTACATATCACTTGATGGATTTGGTTTAGGTGAAGGACTAGGCAAATTCCCTTCCATAATATCATTAAAACTAGTATTTCCTACATTCTTGGCCAGCTGCAATAAAAAACAAACATGTGAGGGTGGGATACTTTTTAGGTCTAACAGCAACATAAAACCTGGACTGATAATGCACATTTTCACATCAATAATAAAAGATGGAACAGACAAGACTGAAAAATGTAAAGGAATTTGAAAATATTTTCAAATGTGAATTCCATCATCCCAGAACCAAAACATTAGGCTTCACAGTTAGAGCTAATGATTTACATTTTAAGACAAACTGCCTCAAATACAGAATGAGACATGAACAGCACGAATGTTGATACAATACACTGGTAAGGAAGCAACTTTTGGAAAGAGCATGACTTTCTAGGAGGCCTGAAGTTGAGTAAAATCTGTTTGAAATGAGCAGTAACTCTGCAAACAGCTCAAGACTTCTAAGACAGTACTAGTGCTAATGACAAAACTATACACAGACCTCGAATTGCCTCCTGTCTTCTCTCAATCTTCCCATACAAAATTGCTCTAACAAAGAAATGCCAGCACTGGGGAGATAAACCTGCTGTCACTGGGGAATTTCTCTGTTTGTATTTTTTTCTCCCACCCTATTTTTCTGTAGTCTCACATAAAACCCCTTTCATGACTTTCATGTTGAACAGCTTCTTCCACCAAATCAAAGGTTTTACCCAAGATTGTTCTGTCAAAATGAGCAGTGGTCATTCTCACTTGCTCAGTTACATCAGCTTTCTCTTTTTTTTTAACTCCACAATATCTTAGACTGTCCTAATTTAGGATCAGGATCAGCTAATAACAAGCGACATCTTAATTACGCTGATCACAACAACTGCCAACACTTGTTCTGCCAAATGTCAGGAAAATAACCAGAGGTGACAATCAGCCAAAATAATCAATTATTATTGATACAGAAAAGCTCCCATAAGGTATCTACAAAAATACAAACCCAGGACAACATTGTGCAAAACCCAGACCTTGAAAAACATTACACATAAATTATGTACCTTAACATTTCCTATACAGAGGCCAATTTTATGAGGAGAGACTGAGAGCTGGGATTTTTCAGCTTGGAGAGGAGAAAATTAGGAGAGGACTTAATCAGTGTCTAAATTAATGAGGGCTGGATGTCAAGAAGAAAGAGATAAACTCTTCTCACTTGCACCTTGTGATAGGACAAGGGCCAAAGGGTGTCAGTTGGAGGACAAGAAGTTCCATCTCAACATGAGGAAGAACTTCTTTACTGTAAGGGTTACAGACCACTGGAATGGGCTGCCCAGGGAGGTTGTGGAGTCTCCTCCTCTGGAAACTTTCAAGACCTGTCTGGATGTGTTCCTGTGTAACCTGTCGTAGGTTTTATGAACCTGCTGGAGCAGGAAGGTTGAACTTTATGACCCCTGGAGGTCCCTTCCAAACCCTAATGATCTGTGTATCTGTGTATGTGACTAAGAAAATGAAAAGAACTTACCAAGAGTTCAGACGTTCCTAATTTGTCTAATTCTAAAGACTGGATTCTAGAGATATGGACACCCATTTCTCTGTGTATTCCAGAACACTCAATGCAGGTTAAAATGCCCAAATTAGTTGATAGCCATGTTGGATCTGCAGAATTGAAAAACAAAATATTTAATCCAAGTCCAAGAAAAGGTTTTCAACAGCGGTAAGAATTCTCAATGTATTCTGAAATGATGCCTCATTTAACATTTTAACAAATGGAAACAAAATGAGAATATTCCATACTTTATTCCAAACTGCGGTGCAAATTTAACCACAAACTACAACCAAGAGAATTAAACTTTTCAGATTTAGGGACAGTGCTAAGGCACTGAATTTAGACTTCTAAAACCATGCCAACTGATCATATCTGAATACATTTTGGATTTGTTTCTCCTAGAAAGAAAGGCTTTTGTTTCCTGTTTTTAAAAGGAGCATAACTCTTCAATTGTACTACTGATAACCTCTGAAGCTTTAATCTTTACTTCTTAAAATTTAAATAGTCTTTCTTCATAAAAGTTTAACCAGAGCCATCAAAAAAACCACAGTCCAGCAACAAATACTAAATGGCTGTCATGGAGGAGATCTGCATGCAGTATTCAAATAGTCCTTGTGCTACATTAGAAGCAAGACCAGTGCTTAAGGAAAAGAAAAAGCTGTGGACATACTTTGTAGAACTTAAATTAATCTCTTTCTTGATCTTCAATAGTAACTGGCAAAGCATTAAATCAAGAGTTTTAAAGCAGCAAACTGGGGTGGCGTGAGTGAAGCTTAAAACTTCACTGTAAATTAAAAGGTGACTGACAGCTGTAACCTGAAGTTTCTGTTGCTTTACGTGATCAAGTAACCAACTTCAGGATTTGGCATCAGTCTACTCTACCTTGTATTTTTATTTATTTCTGATCTTCATGAGTCCTGTGTCAGTAAGCATCCTCAAGAGAGACACAATCTACTGAGTTCAAATGAGTTTCACCTTCTTGAAGTGTCTTTTTAGACGTGAAAGTTGGACAAGGTGACTCTTCTCAGATGTACAACTGACCTGTTACTCTGTACTTCTGAAGATACAGTCTGAAAGGATTCCAACTCTGGGTCTCATTCTTTGCACAGAACAAGTTATTTTGCCTTTGCGTGTTTTCTGATCCTGCAATTTCACTAGGCTCACGCCAAGTTACAACCTCAGAGCAAGGTCCTGGCCAGGTCAATTTTTCCACAATCAGTGTCTAAGCATTACTCACTTCTACTTAGTAGCATGCACAGGATCAGTGATGCCAAGCAACTTCCATTCAAGTGCAACAAGCATCTAGAGACAGTGTAACAAGAACAGTTCAAACTCCAGAGGGGCTTGAACTGCTGGAAGTAAGCACAGACAACACATAAAAATATTTTAGTGAATGACTAGCGTACGAAAGGCATATTTGTTCTTTTAAAAACAGGTTGAAGACTGATCAACACATCACTCAGAAAATTAGTTTGCACTCTACAAACACTTCTTTAAAGAAATGACTTTGCTCCCAACTAGACGTTGATGACATGAAGAAATTGAGATACCTGGTGAGCCACAATCACAACAGACTTCATTGCCGGGCAATCTCTGTATGTCATCAATAATGGCTTTTGTCAGATCCTCTAAACTGTTTTCCCCTGTGCTCTGCTCTCCACGGAATGCCATATTTAATGCTTCTTCTTTGCTGTTAGTCAATACTGATATCCATCTAGTACAAGATAAAGACCTCAGTGAAGATCTGCATTTGCAAATACAAGTTAATCTCTACAAACCGTAGGAAGCTTGCCAGGAACAAAATATTAGTGGGAATATAGGGAAGGACTGCACTGTGGGAGAGACTGACCGCAGGAAAAGTGAGAAACAGACAAAAAGGTAAGCAAGAACCAGAAAATACAAAGAGGAAGAAGTCTTAATTTTAAAGTCCTTTTGGTGAATAGAGCCAAAGCAGTAAAGATCTCAGGTTTCTCAAATAAGCAGGAGCTCTGGAAGAGAAAGGATGCAACTAAGCTCCTGTAAATTTAACTGCTTTTAAAGTAGGTGACCAAGATCCTCCTGAAGTTCATCTCAGTATTATTAAAGGAGAAAATGATAGCCACAACTTTCTCCAGTGTGTATCTCTCTCTTCAGAGAGGAAACAGGTAGCACATTGTCAAATGAGTTGATGTCTAGTTGCCGTCCAAAGTGCACCTCTCAGTGCTCTAATCAGAGTCAGGCTGTAACGTCCGCACTAACGAAAACTGCCATGGCAGCAAACAGGGTAAGGAAGAGGAGGTGACAGCACACTGACGATACTGACAGCAACACAACACGTGGAGAGCAACTGTTGACTGCATCAAACCCCAACTCGAGTAATATTTCAGGCACTAGTTTCCCCCATTCCCCGCAAACTCCCTGCAAGTTTCTGTTACCACAATAATGTTTTAATTAAAAAACAACCAGCCTGCCCAAAAAGTGGAAGTAAAGAGGAGAAAGCAGTTATACTGAGGACAGGCATACTGCAGATGCCGGGTTATCTCATTTAGAGACAGTTAAAAATGAATCCTCTCAGAGCACAGCGCTTTCAGATGGTTTAGAGCCACTGCAAGTAGACATCTTGGTAAAACACAAACACTTGCCATCGGCAGTGTCCCCACGCATTTTCCTGTTCAGTGCCCCAGTGTCTACTGAAATGTACTAAAATGGTTATGGTCAGCTAAACAAAATAAGAGAGCTTCAGATTCACACTTTCTCAAACAATAATGTAAAGATAAACTCTGAAGTATTTTTAGAGGGAAACGCTGCAAGACATAGTTGGAGGCTGAACTTGGACACAGTGTACATTCTGTATTCCAGATGCACACAGTTTTTCATTTTCTTTAAATTTGATTTCGATTTGGGAACTTGCCTTTAGAAGAAAATGTGTAAAAGTGATAGAAAAACCAGCCTTATAAAAGAAAGGGAAAATGGAGGTATCTGACAGCTAATGTTCCGCACAGTGTCCATGCTGAAAGCGATGCGCTTGCATGAATCTCTCTCTCTAGTTCTGTTCTATGGTGCAGGAGCCCGCACTAGATGGCATTCTTCTACAGCCATTGTGGCTGAATCCCAAGTTAATGACAAAACACCAGGCAGCAGTGTTTTGACTCTAAGATCACAGTAATGATAGGTTACACACCCAGAGAATCGGACTCAGACAACACTTACTCTGACATTTACTGACAATTTCTGTCAGGGTTACGATTTGATTAGTTTGTTAAAAAGGCAAAATTTGAATAAAACTCAACTCTGCAGCAACAATTAAAACTATATTAGATGCAATGAAAATAAACACAACATGACTGAGCCAGCTGTTAGTTTGGAACAGATTCCCAGCTTAGAAGTTTCTAAGCAACTGTTTTTGGTTGTGTTTCCTCATCTAGAAGGAACCCCCTTGTCCAAGGCTGTAGGTCACTGGTATCACCTCTGTGAGATGGTCAGAGCAAGAGGCAACCTGGGGTCAGCTCTTCCCAGACACCAGCAGCCAGGCCTATTCAGAAGAGTAACAGAACATTCTCAACAGCTGGTGCTACTGACATAACAAGTCCATGCTTGGTCACCAGGCCTTCCTGGTGACCTCAAGAATAAAAAGATGACAACAGCAAATACAGTATATTACTCAACATCAGTAGTTTATAAAAACTGCCCGATTACTGCTGCTTTTCTTGGTTTTCTTTGTCTGTATGAGTCTTGGGGTTTTTTTTTCTTTAAAAAAACATGTATTTGCTTTATTTTACAATACCACCAGTGTCAAGCTCAAGTCAAAAAGTTTCCGGTAACATACTGTAGTGTTGTTTCAAGTAATTACAAACTGACCTAAGTCCTACAGGATGGCTTTTGTCTTACTGTCTAATACAGTAAGTCAGGCTGCCCAATCTTTTCTCATGCTTATTTTTCCGGATCTCCAGAGTTTCTTATGATCCTTTAAGACAGTTTGTGTGCTGGAGATTCCCAGTGTTGCAGAAACTCATGAGTCTGAAAAAACAGCGGCATCATGGGTGACTTGTGGATCCAATGGAGGAAACAGGAGTCATAACTCTCAGGTGGACTAGATTCCTTTCCCCTCACCAGTACTTCTAAGGAAATAGATGCCCTCCTTCTTGGCCAAACAGACCTATTATGTTGGGGTTTTTTTTCCCCTTGCAATGAAATTTATCTCCACCTTCTGACAACTGCTATTCAACACTGCTGTTTGCAGGTAAACGCACAAGCAGAACACAAGAGGGTAACTGTTTCCAAAACACTCGTTTTGTAGATAAGAAGCAACAAAAGGCATCAAAAGCCTTCCAACTCAGTCTTCTCCAAGTAAAAATTGCCTGAAGGCTGTTGCTAAACACTAGGTTGAATTTAGATGTTTGTTTGTTTCTTCAGAGCAAAATTTTTGATCCTAGCTTTGTTTATCATCTAAGGGGCTCCTACAGAAAGGGATATAAAATTGATATATCATTGATCTTCTAAAACATGGGTAGAAAAGAATTGAAAGGTCATATGTCCAGAGTATGTTTGAGCCTATCCTTAATTATAAAAAAATAGAAAAGAAATAGTAGAAATCTGGTTTTTGTAACATCTACAATAATAATCAGATTATTTTAGAGACCTGTGGGTATGTTGCTTTTAATACACACAGAAATGTATAGATACACACACATACACACACAGACACACTTGCCCCCCTCAACACACTGTGCTTTGTCTGTTAAATAAAATATAAATCCACGATAATTTTGAAGTAATTGAAGTGCAGACAGCTGGCTGGATAATGATCGATAAAGGCACTGGGCTAAAGGAATCAGTAATAAATCTGTAACAGAATGTAGGCTTCAGTGACTATGTAAATCATCCTGCTTTTAAAACTTACTTTTATTTGAAGTAGTTACTTATAGAAGCAGTTAAAAATGACCACTAGGAAAACGTATGTGAGATCAGTTAAACTAGCGTACAAAGAAACACATCTTGCTTTTTTCCCTCTATTTAGATTTGAGGTTGTTAGGAAAGAGATTTGAAAAATCTATTTATGCATTTATTTTTAATTGGTGCACACGAATTTTAAAAAAGCAGCACTAAAATTGGGTGGTGAAAACACAAGGTGGAGAAAAACATGCCGAGAGATGCACACACATACAAGTCAAGTGGAGACTGCAGCGAGAGGATAACAGCTCTCAGGAGCTACATCATGTAGTTCCTGCAGAATGCTTTTAAATCAGTAAGGCTGGAAGACACAACGTGCTGTTTCCCTGACTCCTTAGGTGATAAAGCTTTTTGGGACCTGCTCAGTGGCTGCACAAGGCAGAATATTTGGTTAGATGAACACATTAATGCTCACAAACTGGTTCAGGACTCTCAGTTAACTAAAGACACTGCAGCAATGCTCCTGAAGAAAAAAGGCAGCAGGTTCCACGTGCGTTCAAAGCACACACCAGCACTTGGGTCACTTAAGGGGTGTTCAGAAACAGAACCCTTGGCTGAGTAGCATTACAAGACTTTTTCATTATCAGATTCCAATGCCAATACAGGCAATACACACTCTGCATCTGTAAGCCTGTCTGCACCCGATTAGATGCAACTAATGTCTTGTTAGCTAAACAAAAATAACACAAAAATATTCCAGCATAATTCACTTTCTCAAACACTAGACTTTAGTGATAAATCAGACTTTAGTAATAAACTAAAAAGTTCTAATGGGAAACAAAACCAGCTTGGAACTCCAAGCCACGCTAACAGCGATCATGCTAACCTACTCAGCAGAACAATTAACTTACTTAGGTGTTCTCCCTCTGCCTTGCTCATGTGTTAAGAGAAACCCAAACTTCACCAACAAATACAGCACAAATACAGTCAAAACTAATTTATTGGACACACACAAAAATAACCCCTGTTTATTTGTGTGTGTCCAATAAATCCGTGAAACATCAAGTCCATTACTGTCCAGGAACAGCAGCATTTTCCTCTTGACTAAGAAACTTACTGGACTGAGTCGCAGAATAAATGCATTAACATAAACATGACTAGCCAGCCAGCACTCAGAGCTGTGAAAGAACTGTGAAAGACACTGCAAGGCAAAGAACTTCCCAACCCTCTCGTTTCACTTATGCCTTCCAATGTTGACCTGTCAATGCCTGTGCCTCCCAACACTACCACCAGACAGCTCAAATACCCTGCAAGCATTGCTCGTACCTTTAAAACACACAGGGCATTACACTCTTCCATTCTTTAGGGTGTGAGACAGCCTTGAAAGCTCAGGTTAGCTGCCCTCTTTATGGGTAACTTCATTCCTACTGCTATCAGGAGATGAGCATTAGATTGAAATGGTCAGCGTGACACTTGTCTGACAGCACCAAGTGCAACACTCAGGGGGGAAAAAGGTGGAACTTGGTTCTCTAAACAAGAAGCTGTTCTGATGTAACAGGCAGGAGGATTGTTTTCCAGGAAATAATCTGTTTGGAAACACGTATTAATGAATCAAGTTACTGGATTGTGAAGGACACAAATCTCAAAGAGATCTGCTTTGCTGCTCATCTCTAGGTCTACAGTAAAAAATACATATCGCCTGTAAATGTTTGATGTGTGTTATATAACATTTTTAATCTACTTACTATTTTTAATTTAAGGAAAAGATAGCACCAGGAGGAAAAGAAGTAGCTGCAACAGAGGGCGGACACACAAGATGACTTAAGAATTCTTAAGGATTTAATTTCCATTTTAATAATATGCCAAACGCAACCCGTGCGCTGGCAGGGTACACAGTCCATACGGGATTTTGGTTGGGTGGGATTTTATTTTGTTATTAATGTCACTGAGTGCTCAAACAGCCCTGTAGCATGACACAGAAAAGTCTGCATTTACAGATAATAGAGAACAGCAGAAAAGGTTGAGACAGCAGGCACTACGGCATTAACTGAAAGAACCATTTCTACTGTGAAACATGATTCTACACAACCTCCATTAGTAAAATAAACTGAAAAGGAAAAGGAAACATTCTTACGCTACGTATTCCTGTTCATCTTCAGCTTGGAAGTGGTAAGTTCTGTTATCTGAAATAAATATATTTTTGTCATTTGGCACATTTAGAACATCGACATCGTTTTGACTAAACCTACTTGGCAAGTAAAGCCTTTAAGTGCAATTGCTCTTCTCTAGCAACACTACTGCTTTATTCATAGTTATGGGAAACAAGTCTAAAAAATTAGAAAAGATGAAATAGTGAATGTTGATGTACACCAAAAGCACATATTCCAGGATTTTTATGTTTAAAAACACTAGAAAAAATAAGCATATGAATAACGTTTTGTCTTCCTGAAGTCACAGAACATTAGGGATTGGAAGAGATGCCAAAAGATCATCTAGTCCAATCCCCCTGACACAGCAGCATCACCTAGATAAAGTAACACAGGAACATAGCTAGGTGGGTTTTAAACATCTCCAGAGAAGGAGACTCCACAGCCCAGATGGGTAGCCCATTCCAGTGCTCTGTCACCCTCACTGGGAAGAAGTTCCTTCTCATATCGATGTGGAACCTCCTATGTTCCAGCTCACACCCGCCATCCCTTATCCTACCATTACATGACCCTGAGCAGAGCCTGGCTCCATCCTCCTGACACTCACCCTTCCGTATTTACCAACATTAATGCGGTTACCCCTCAGCCTCCTTTTTTTCCAAGCTCCAGAGGCCCAGCTCCCTCAGACTTTCCTCATCACGGAGATGCTCCACTCCCTTCATCTTTGTGGCTCTGCGCTGGACTCTCTCCAGCAGTTCCGTGTCCTTCTTGAACTGAGGAGCCAGAACTGGACACGATATTCCAGATGTGGTCTCATCAGGGCAGAGCAGAGGGGAAGGAGAACTACTCTTGACCTGCTAACCAGCGCTCCCTGCCCTTGGCCTTCTTGGCCACAAGGGGCCACTGCTGGCTCACGGTCATCCTGCTGGTCACCAGGACCCTCAGGTCCCTTTCTCCTACTGCTCTCCAACAGGTCAGTCCCCAACCTATCAATACGCCCTGATACCTGGGGTTGTTCTTGCCCAGATGCCAGACACTACACTGCCCTTGCTATAGTTCATTCAATTTATCCCTTCCCAGCTCTGCAGCCTGTCCAGATCCTGCTGAATGGCAGCACAGCCTGCTGGAGTGTCCACCACTCCTCCAAGCAAACTTGCTGATGGTGTGCTCCAATCCCTCCTCCAAGTCATTAATGAATATACTGCATAGTACTCAAATCTAAAACATTACGTAGCAGAAGAGCAAAATTAATTTGTTCCTGTTACACATTTATCCCTTGTTCCCTTGTAAATACAGACAGTTGGAGCTGTCTGTTGCTTAATACTGTACAGGTGAAGGCTGAAATCAGTAAGTTGACTTGGTGAGTTTAAAAGTATTTTTAAAGCCAGACTGGCTAAAAATGACCTGTTGCACAAGGAGGTATCATTGAATGGTATGCATGCGAGAAGGGAAATCTCAGGAGCTTTAACGCTGAAAAGTCGTGTCATTACCAATTTCAGACAAACAAGCATATTTTAAAAGGAGAAGAACAGAATAAGAGAAATTCTGTTTTCCTTGCCTTCCTCCTCAGTCGCTCAAATCACAGAATTATGGAGGCTAGAAAACCCCTCTGGGTTCATCCAGCCCAGCCTAACATCACCACATCAGCCAGAGCAGGGCACTAAGTGCCACATCCACTCTGTCCTTAAACACCGCCAGGGATGGAGACTCCACCACCGCCCTGGGCAGTCCATTCCAAAATATCACTCAAAAAGCAGAGCAGACAATGAAGGAAGTAAGAGACTGAGCCAAAGGTCTCTTCTCCATGAGAGAGCTTATCCATGTTCTGTAAAGCTGTTAAATGCCTCTCCATGCATTTGTCCGTTGGACTCCTGTCATTTTGAACTGTAGCCTTATTTTTTACTCCAAGTATGTGTCACGACACTTTCAGAAACCCCACACAATGCAAGATGGTACTAAAGTTGCTACCTACGTGATATTAGATCAAAAGACTTCTTATCTTCAGCATTTGGCTTCACTTGGCAGGTCAATAAATTCAGTTTAGCTGGTTGCCTGTTGGACTGAAAAGAAAATTTATTTTACTTTAAAAATGTCTTGATTTAGGATTATTTTTCCTTTCAGGGGAGCGGGCATGTATGAAATTAAAGCACAGGCATGCACGCGTGCAAAACATTTGAGTGAAGGCACTCCAAATTTAACACATCTGTCAGACTCTATCAATAACCTCTAATATCTGACACTTCAAGTTTCTAAATTATGTGCTTCACAGATGACTCATGGCATTCTTTATGAGCAACATCAGCCTAAGCATCCATTGAAAAGGCTACTCAACATATTTGCCACTTTCTATCAAACTACTGATAAATAAACTGAAGTATTAAATACAGCAGTAGAGAAACTGAAGAACAATTTTAGAAGACTGAGGAAGAATTCACTTACTTCATACAGTCCCCAGGAAGTTTTGAAGTTATTTTCAAAACAATCTTTGTTCTCATTTTTTTCACTCTGATTAGCTGAATGATTTAAAATTAAACCCCTTTAAATCACTAACAACCCAGGTAAGAATAAGACATCTGCAATATAAACTTCTGTGTATGAGGTAGCTATTTCTTTCAGTAGTCAACAGGTAGAACCAAGTCTACACCAAAACAAAATCTGCTGACTCCTTTGACTACATTAACCAGCTTTCCAGTGGCCAAGAGATGAGTCTGCTGGACCTTGCTCTGATGCTGACAGCCACACTGTAGACACTTTGTTTTATTCAGATGAATCACATTCCATGTGTCAAAGGCAGAGTAAGAACAGGTGTACTGCTCCACTGTTCCCACCAGCGGTCAGCACAGACAACCCGGAAACATTTAGCCAGGTTAAGTACAGCCATACTTCTGTAAGTCTCTGCAGCTCCTGATAATCCAGAGAACTTCAGCTGGAAGCAGAAGTGGCATCTGTTCTTTAGCAGCATTTTAAAACCAACACCAGGAAAGAATAATGTTGATTTCTTATTGTAACAAATAGGTATGAAAACAGCTTACCGTTGCATGGGATATGGTAAGAATTCCATTTTTAACAGTGCACTTCCTCCTTTGCCAGACTTTCCTTAACCTACAGAAGAACAAGAGCAAATGCAGTAACTAGACATGATTTCCAAACACAAGTTAATCTCATTAATGATTTGAGATTAGCCTTGAGAAGTAAACAGATGGAGTCAAAACTCTAGCAAATGCCTCAACAAAAGTCACTGGAGAGTTACAAGAGGTGTTAATCCTCTTTTAGATTGCTATGAAGAAATAGCTGTCTTTTTTTTAATGATTGGTATTCATGTTTTTTATATTAACTACATTCAATTCAGACCTCTGTTGAGATTTGAAGTGTGAAATTCCTCTGCACTTGTAGCACAGACATGCTTTAAGCCCCCACAGTAGAAAACAACAACAATCAGTGCATGAACACAGCAATGCTCTCTCTATGCATCAAGAGCTGCAAGAACATACCCATCGCTCTTCTTTAGAAGATAACCTTTCTTCTCACTGCCATATTCCTTATTCCCCTGAAGCTGATGCATACTATAGCCTCCTTGTCTGCTCTGTGAATCCTAAGAAAGGGGAAAAAACACCATTCATGTCTCCTGATATGCAAAGTAAGCTTTCCTAACCTTTACATCTATTTTACTTGATTTCTCTTTTCTACCACTACTTCATAAATTAATAAAGTTTAAAAAAAGCAAAACTAACACAAGTTCTTTCCACGGGAGAACTCACTTTCACAGCACACGATCCTGAACTCACGACTCAGTCACCTCATTAGGCATTTGACGTACAGGATGGATGCAAATACGCCTCCTCAAAATACTGACTTCTTAAAACATAAAAACTGAATATTGCATAACCTTATAACCAAAAAGTCCAAGATAAAGTTTTTAAAAGAAAGCGAGAGAGTTTCACATGCACGTACACAGAGCCACACAAACAAAAAGAAATGCTAATCATCACCAGGGGTATTTTATGCAATTAAAAGGATGTGCATCATTCAAGAGTTTTTAGTGAATGAAGCGAACTGAAATAACTTCTGGCCTGGCCTAAGGAAACACTTCAGCAAAATGGATTAACTTGTTATAAACACATCAGAAAAAAAATGAAACCCCCAAAGTTCATGAAAACATTGACTTACTCTCCTAGACTTCGATCACGAAAGGCAAAAGCAATAGAGGAAAGAGAAAGTAAATAATTTAAAACACAAATTATTATTTTATTAAAAAAAACATGTTCCTTGAGCACAAATTTTATAGCCCTTATATCTAATAAAAACATTTTTCTTCTTTGTACCAACACTGCTGGAAATAAGGCAAGAATGCCATGTTCAGGCACACTGGTGTTCCTGCTCATCCAGTAATCAAACACCATAAAATTCCACGCAACCCTGCATATTTGACACTGGCAACTGGCTGCTGGGACAAGTTTTGTCAGAAGTGAAGCAGTCTTCTTTCCATTTCAGTTTTTAAATGTATAGCTAACTGGAGCTAACTCTGAATTTCTACTGAAAAAGACAAGGCCCAAAGTAAACTTTTAATTTTGCAAGTCATTATTAGAAGATATAATTAAGGACACAGAGATGTGGTTTTAAACATAGGTGTTAATGATGAGCAAAATATCTGACTAAATCCTAGCAAAATAAAAAGAGAACCAAACAAAAAGTTCAAGTGCTCTGTCAGCAATCACCCATTCTCTCTCAAAGCAGTTTCTTACAATTCCCACAACCACAGATTATTGCCTCCAATTTCATTCTGGGTTCTTGCAACTATTTTAATTTTATAACAAATTTGTCATACGCAGTTTAGAGAGAAGTGCTTTGCTGCACTGGTAGTTGTGGCCGGAAGCAGCGTGAAGGCTGCTATGTGCACAGTGGTGTCAGAGTGTTTATGCCATCACAGTCAGCAGCTACTTTGTTTTAAGTCAATTCCCACTGGAATTAGGGTCCTGTTGGTATTTGCATCAGGAAAGACCACAGTGAGATCTAATGTCTGTTCCAAAGAGTGGGTCAGATGGAGATTCGGGGAAATAAATCTGAAACTAAAGAACTGGACACAAAACACGAGTCTAAAGAGCTGGTAAGTTCCATTTGTACCAATAATTATTACAGAAAAATAGGGAATTAAAGAGGCATGACTAAAGGCCTGATTTCACTTTAACAGGTAAGAACTTTCTGACACACTACATAAATATTTTACACAATTGAAATTACACAAGTGTCCCTTTAAAAATATTTTCCCAAAAGCTTTACACTAGTCACTACACAAAGTCAGCTCACAGTAACACAATCTGTTCCAGCCTGATATCCAGACACTACAGTGGGGCAATGAGAGACACTGCATGGAAGAGCCACCGTACGTTGTGCTGTCCAGGCTGAAGCCACAGCACTAGCCCTGCCGCACAAGCCAGTGCTCAAAGACTGCCAAGATGTGCATTTCCAAGAAGCAGATCACTGCAAAGACTACACTCACAGATTAAAGGAAAGTTATGCCAGTGAGATGATTAATGACACTGAGTCGCAGATGACACCAAGATGGGGGGAGTTTCAATTGACTGAAGGGTAGGAGGATGCTACAGAGAGATCTGGACAGGCTGGGTCAATGGACAGAGGCCAACGGGATGAGGTTTAACAGGGCCAGGGGCAGGGTCCTACACTTTGGCCACAGTAATCCCCTGCAGCTACAGAGTGGCAGATGAGTGGCTAGAGAGCAGCCTGGCAGAGAGGGACCTAGCAGTATTGGTTGATAACTGGCTGAACAGGAGCCAGCAGGGTGCCCAGGTGGCCCAAAAGGCCAATAGCATCCTGGCTTGTATCAGCAATAGTGTGGCCAGCCGGACTAGGTATGTCAGTCTCCCCCTCTACTGGGCACTGGTGAAGCCTAACCTTGAGTACTGGGGGCAGCTCTGTGCCCCTCACTTCAAGAGACTGAGGGGCTGGAGCAGGTCCAGAGAAGCAGTGAGGCTGGGGAAGGGACTGAAGGGAAAGTCTGACGAGGAGAGGCTGAGAGACTTGGGGGTGTTTAGCCTGGAGGAGACTCAGGGGAGACCTTCTCCCTCTCTACAACTCTCTGAAAGGAGGTTGTAGTCAGGTGGGAGGTTGGGCTCTTCTCCCAGGCAACCAGGGACAGGACCAGAGGGCAGGACCTGAAGTTGCCAGGGGAGGGTTAGGTTGGATGTTAGGAAGCCCTTCCTCACAGAAAAGGTGATCAGACCCTGGAATGAACTGCCCAGGGCAGTGGTGGAGTCCTCATCCCTGGAGGTGTTGAAGGACAATCTGACTTTCCTTAGTGCCCTGGTCTGGTTGATGGGAAGATGTTAGGCCATGGGCTGGGCTGGCTGAGCTCAGAGGTCTTCCCCAGCCTCAATGATTCTGCGATTCTGTGAAAGTGTGTGTGCACATATATAAGTGATCTAGTCACTGCTTCTTTTCCAAGCAGTAGGGAAATAATGTAAATGTAGGAAGTAATCCACCTGACATATTCTGGAGAGCTACTTTAGGATGAGAACAACTAATGGAGTGAGCCCTGGCTAACTACTTCAGATCTGAACATAGGTGCAAGATTCTTACATTTGACCAGATGAAATGAATCCCTCATGTGAGCCACTCAGTTGTCACTTGAGGAGTCGGAGCGGGTCCAGAGGAGCAACGAGGCTGAGGAAGGGAGACTGAATGGAAAGTCTTATGAGGAGAGACTGAGGGAGCTGGAGGTGTTCAGCCTGGAGGAGACTCGGGGGAGACCTTCTCCCTCTCTACAACTCCCTGAAAGGCAACTAGTGACAGGACGAGAGGGCCGGGCCTGAAGTTGGCCGGAGAAGATTAGGTTGGATATTGGGAAGCCCTTCCTCACAGAAAGGGTGATCAGACCCTGGACTAGACTGCCCAGGGCAGTGATGGAGTCCCCATCCCTGGAGGTGCTGAAGGACAAACTGGCTGTGGCCCTTAGTGCCCTGGTCTGATTGATGGGAAGATGTCAGGTCATGGGCTGGGCTGGAAGAGCTTAGAAGGCTTTTCCAGCCTCAATAATTCTGTGATTAAGCTACTGAATACTTAAATGTTATTGACAATGTTTTATTGAGCTACTCCATACCTGTCAGCATCATTATGCTCTGATGTAGCAGAATTATGAATGAAATCCTCACACTGATTTTGAGAGACACTTGAAGATCAATGCAATCAAATGGTCATTTTATCCAAAACTGTAGGGTTTTTGATTAGTGCAGCTCTCCCTCTATTCACCTGAATATCTGGGAATCACAATATTGTTCCTTTTTCTTCTAAGACAGAATTTCAATTCGCTTCAAGCCAAGCACTTTATTTTTGTCATTACCATACGACTTCTTCAAGATACCATACGTACGTGCACACAGAGTTTACAAGAGTTTTAGGATTTGTCTGCTCTACAATTAAATCAGGAGAAGTTGCACGGCTTATTTTGCTGAGGCCTGCAAAGCTGCTTTATTAAAGCATGTATTTAAGTTTCAGAACAGGACTTGCTTAATTTTTGTATTTTTAAATGAGGTTACTTTCCACCAAAACAAGAATTTTTACTACACATCCAGGAAATAAGTAACCAGAAAAAACCCAACCACTGTATTTCATTCAGTTATTCTACCTCCTAGTAACTGTGGGCAACAAGTGAAACTTGCCTTCTGATGTTCACAGCCACCTAAGTACACTACACAGCACAGAAGAACAGTCTGTTTGTCTCACTCTAGCTCTGAGAACTGGCTGATTACCAAGTAGCCTGAACCTCACTCCTGGCAACAGGCAGGAGGGAAGGAGGTAATTTTCTTTGCAGATAATCAGCTTGTGCAAGAAAAACCTATGTGAGACGAGAGGTGTTGCTCTTGTACGTGCTGGCAATCAGTCCGTACAACACATCAGTGTTGCAGTCTGAAAATTACCAGGATTTTCAGATGTTTAGAAGTTGTGCTTTCATGAGGAACAAAAAGTTACTTTCAAGAGGAACCCTTCCCCCAGTTATCTGTCCTGGGGGAGGTGACACTGTCCCGGGAACCTTCCCCGGAAGGGTCTGTCCTGAGGACCTGCCCCAGAAGGGCCTGGCTAGGTCAGCCTATAAAAGGCAGAGCACGCTCTTTGTTCCTTCTCTTTGGGGGGCTGGAGCCCTGAAGCGAACACCCCCTCACTGCCCGTTCCCGGGGTGGTGGGGGGGGCCCGGGAAATACGGCTCCAAGAGAGCCGCGGCTTCCGAACCAGCTGCGGCCCTGGCCGGACCCCACTGCCGGCGCGCACCTGCCGCTGCACGGTCCCGAAGCGGCCCCCCCGCCACGGCAGCGCGGTCCCACCACAGCGCCAGACCGGAGAAGCAAGACTGGTGCAGATTTGCCATCATGACCCCCCCCACACCTTAAGCATTGTGGTGAGCTGGGGTACTCCTCTTCCTCCTGGAGCTGAAACAGGAGAGGGAAAGGAGGGGAGAGGATCTTTGGAAGACCCTCTTGGCCACGTGTGGAGTGTGGGGGTTGCAGTCCTGCTGATGCAGCCATGCGGTTGGTCTCCATCTTGGATCCCACACGTGGCCGGGGCCATGCGGCTACGCCACTGGCATTTTGGAGAGACTGATCATCAGGAACAGAGGCTGTTTGTCATTTCTGCTGCTGAGAAAGACTGGGGTGCCTAAGTTTTGGGGGAAGAACTCCTTCGTGCTTAGCTGAAGAAAGAAGAAGGACTTGAGAATCCTTAAACCTTGGATCTGAAAGACAAAGACTGGGTTCTTTGTTTGAAACGCATGCGGTTGCACCAAAGGATGTAGGTGTGGGCACTGAGAAAGTCAGGCCATCCCGGACTGACCTGCTCTTTTTCCCCAGATCTCTAATCTGAAAGAAGACCCAAGGCCCAAACGATAGTGACCTCCCATTGTATTTTTCTTAGAATGTGTGATGGCATTTGTGACACGGTTTCTAGTTTGTGTGCACCGACTTGCATCACCTTTTCTTCCATTCTGTATATAGTTGTAGAGTTAATAAACCTTTCTGCAGTTTCCCTAAGCCATCCATTGTCTGGCAAATTTATCCTGGATCTCATCGAGACCTCACTGCTTTGCTTTCTTTTCTTTCATCTTAAATTGTGGTCTTGAATCCACCACAATCAGCATTTTGTTTTTTCCAAACGGAATCAATTGTTCAACTTTTGGGGGTAAGGACAGAGAACGAGCATAAGTTACCTTCAGAGTGATTGCGATGCTAGTGAGATGACCAATGTAACACATACATGGGAAGTTCTAAGTATTACCATAGAGACCTAGTAGGCACATGTGTACACAGGAGGTAGAAGTTAAAACTGCTGGTAAAGACTGTAAAACAGCTTTGGATAAGGGAACAACAAGTACTAGAAAGTGCTGGCAGGTCTTACAACAAATTGGGCTCCATAGTGCTTCTGTCATCATTTGTGACATCAAAAAACTTTTAAAATCGTGTACAGCAAGTCGTAAGGTCATGTTGTCCTTCAGAACAATGGGGTTAAAGACACAGGGAGAGGAACAGCCTTCTGGCCAAGGTTATTCTGCCACACAGTGTACATCTACATGACAACAGCACACCCAGGCAAGCACTCAGAAGAAAACCACTGCCATCATGCTGTAAGGAATGGCTCATCAATCATTCCTCACTACTTGGGATTCTACCTGAAATAATCTAAGTTCAAGCCATTTGCCTAATACACAGTAGCCATGACCACAATGTGCTACCTACAAAATGACACGAAAGCCTACAAAAACACTTACTTGCCCTAGTTACTAAAGTCCTATTTTTGAAGGAGGCCCATTAGAATTCCAGGAAAGTGAAAGATTAGAGAGCTTCACTTCACATAAGGCACATTAATGAAAACCACTTTTAAGAGTACATCTAGCACTATATATATAGTGGAAAATCAGTGCAGCTTTTGTACAGAAAGACTGCCTCTCAAAGAATCTTCCAGAGTTCTCTGAAGGAATTGCTAAATAAATAAATGTGAGAAATCAGAGTGAGCCAGTGGACCTGGACTTTGAGTGGGCACTTAGTACTCCTTATCAAAGGGAATTGCTGATACAGGACAAAAGGAAAAGTGCTTAGCTGATGGAAGTCAAAACAAAGTTAATAAAGCTGTAATGTCTAACACTAGAACTATCTGGAAAAAGGTGAACAGCAAGCAGTCCAAGTCTGCTAGGTAGTATTATGTTATGCAGGACACCCAAAGAAAGGCTGACTGCAAAATTTCTCAAGGAGCTCACGACAATGAGTAACTTGGCAATAAATGACAGCTGAAGACGAGCAAAAACAAGTGCAAAGTGGTGCAGAGGGGAAAAATAAGATACTGTGAGTTGACAATTAAGATTCAGCAAGAGGATGGTATGGTTATAGCTTTTCATAGGTGATTAAACATTTCACACCTCTGCACTAAACACTGCTCAAAAAAGCAAGTCAATGTCAGGACACAGAAGAAGAAAAGATCAGAAAAGATCCAGAAATAAAAACACAAGCGCTCCCATCTTGAGCAAGATACCATTGGTTTCAGCAACCTTGTTCTTGGAAGGGAATCTGAGCAAGCTGGTCTAGTGAGAGGTTTCCCTGTCCGTGAGAGGGAGGGGTGGAAGTAGAAGATCTTTCATTCCCCTCCAACCTAAATTACTCAATGATTCTATGCAGATTGAACAGTTCAAAACAGAAGATTCTCCTACACAACTTGTCGCAATCTTGGAGGTCTCTTCCAACCCAAACGATTTTCTGCGTCCACGATTAACTTGAGAGAAAGCGAAAGTTTCCTTTTTCTAAAGGAAAATCACCCTCTCCCCTCTCAAACTTCAGCTTCCCTCTGGTTTATTCATTATTTCTGACTCTCAGGCACTATGTCTTGGACAAAGTCACAGTATTATCTCAGACAAACACTGTGATACATGTGATATCCTATCTCCAAGGTCAAGGAGTATTCCAGGACATCTGGACATTGCACGTTACTCCTTCACTTCTGATACCACTGAGACTGGTGGATGCATTTTTTTTTTAACTGCCTTGTCTCAGCCACTGCTACCTGGCTGACAAACTGTTTTCTCTCTTATGAAATTCTGTTATCAAAAGGTGTCTTGGAAGGAGAACAGCAGCACAAAAACTATGAGAGCTATCAGTGAGTAGTAATATGGAAACTGTATGTAAAGGCAAGAGTCCAGTTCTCATTCTGGCTTACACAGGATCACCTAGGTCAGGAAAATGCTGAACACAGTCTGGCTGAAGGATGGCAGGACACTGGAGAGAAGTGTGCACCTTCTCTCTTTATGTATTTTCCTGAAGACTCGCTCTTTATCATTGTCAAGGACAGGACACTGAGATAGATGATGTGTTTATCTGATCCATCAGAACAGTTCTCACAGTACATTTTAAAAGTACATAAGAATACAATTACTCAAAAAAGGTAGTATTTTAATAGATGAATAGGAAACAGAAAATTAATCTACATCTATTGCTTGTTGATATGCAACCAAACATTCTAAATATTCACTTTGTCATGATGTCCACAGTCCAAGTGTGCCAAACCACACGAACTGTGCATCAGTTACACCACGGTCTGATAGAGACCCCCTAAATTCATGCTCTCTGGGAACAACATGCATAAATTATTTACCTCCTTTTGATCAAGCTGCAGAGAAGATTTTATCAAATCACGAAGAGCAGTGAGCTGTTTCTTTTCTTCATCCTGTGTTTGCTTTATCTGTGGAAAGAGATCATCACATGTTTTCTGAATGCAATAGTCATTTTAATTTTTTAATGCAAACCAACACACTATGTTAGATGACCTCAGCAACCACCTCGACTGCTCTTAGATTTTGTTTAGTATTTGAGTTTACCATGATTCTTATGCATTCAACTTCCATGCAAGTATTCCTTGAAAAGCAAGCTGAAAAGAATGTACAACCCACATACTCTGTCTATTATGCTGTAATGGCTGACTACATCTAATGCAACTGAATTAGTTTCTGAAATAGTAATTAAATAACTCTAATTAGCTTGGAAGATGAGGTCAGGAATGAAAATGTGGTTTAATTTAGCCACAAACTACAACAGCAAATGGGGTAATTATAATTCTGATTATAGAATACACAAGCACTTGGCTGACAAGTAGGCTTTGATTCCACATTACTCCAGTGGACACCACAAGCTGATTCACTTAAAAACTGGTGTTATCATCAAGCAGTTTGGTTCTGAAAAATGAAAGCGGTCGATAAAATTGGTGCTATTAATGTGATCTGATTCAAAGATTCCCAGTTTGATTCATTTGTGTTTTAAAGCAGCATACCATCAGGAGAAGAAAGAGATCTTCTAGTAACTAAAACCAGAGTACAAAGTTTAAGATATCCAAGATGTTTTTTCTTTCATCTAGCTGTAGTCTAAGTTTCAAAAAGCACACTTGGAATTCATAGACGTTTATTTAGTCTTCTTCTCTCTACAGAGGAGTGGGATTGGGTTAGAAGGGCTTTTTATTCCCTTGTTTTTTAACCCTTTCTTTACTCTCTGTTACTGAAATGTTATTTTTTTCTTTACTATGTATTGTCCTCGGTCTTCCACTGTGTTTCAATGACCCTGAGAAATCCAAACCAGCACAAGATAATCTAAACCAGG
Source organism: Rhinopomastus cyanomelas (assembly GCA_013400115.1). Classification (NCBI taxonomy): domain Eukaryota; kingdom Metazoa; phylum Chordata; class Aves; order Bucerotiformes; family Rhinopomastidae; genus Rhinopomastus; species Rhinopomastus cyanomelas. The sequence goes on along the minus strand of VXBP01001307.1, from coordinate 182,788 downwards.
ACACATGCAAGTGAAATATACACTCTGGTAGTCATAACTAAAAAGTGTAAGGTACAAACAAAGTACTCCAATTTTCAGACATTACAGTTGTACTGAAAGTACAAGAAAACTTACATTATATAAATCAGCAGCCAACTTTTCAATGTATTGTTTAAGTTTATCAGCTGTTTTCAAGCCATCCTGGAAGAAACTATAATGAAAAATCCATGTGATTTAGCAGGAATACATCTAATTTATAAAACAAACGAGATTGTCTTGTGGAGAAAAACAGTAAAACTCATGCAACATACTCAGTTCCTCCCATTTTTAGAAGAAAAACAAAACCAAACAACAAAAATCCACAACAACGATCTCATCATAACCCCCTTCCTCATAAAGGGGTATCTTACAGCAGTAGAGATAGATTGTTGTGGCATTAAAAAATATCAAATTAGAGACAATAGAGTTTAGTTTATTTTTATCACTGGTAGTCCACTTGTTTATCCTCAGAAATTTCTAAAATCTTTTTTCTGTATTTAACTTAAGCACAAGTTCCTCTGTGGTTCTATGATGACCAGGTTGTATCTTACCAGTTTCACCTCAGCAATCTGAAAGAAATTGTTGCCTTTCACTACAGCTTCAGAATTCACATAAAAATCTAAAAACTATCCAATGCAAACAACGAGTTATTTTCTACCATACTGTCTAAATCTATGCCTGAGGAAATAAAATTCATTTTGTAAGCCACACGCAAAGGTTCCACTTGGCCTTTCTCCACCACTCTCCTGTCCTACTCACTCTCACAGGGTCTCTAATGAATTCACAACCTAATAAAATGAAGTTGCAGACATCTGTCAGATTACAATTACCATAAAAATTCATGATCACAGAACCACAGAATGATTGAGGCTGGAAGAGACCTCTGAGCTCATCCAGCCAGACCAGGGCACTAAAGGACACAGCCAGGCTGTCCTTCAGCACCTCCAGGGTGGGGACTCCATCACTGCCCTGGACAGGCCACTCCAGTGCCTGATCATCCTTTCCCTGGTGGAAAGGGCTTCCTAACATCCAACCTAATCCTCCCCTGGCAGCTTCAGGCCCTGCTCTCTTGTCCTGGTGCTGACTGCCTGCGAGAAGAGCCTGACCCCCCCACCTGACTACAACCTCCCTTCAGGGAGTTGCAGAGAAGGAGAAGGTTGCACCTGAGCTAAACACCTCCAGTTCCCTCAGCCCCTCCTTTCCCCCAAAAAAATTGAAAATAAAACAAATATTTATGTAAAAACTGAAATTGCAATAAAGCTTACAAGCATGGAACTTACTTGCATTGTGCATGGTAATACTTAATAAGGTTCTGCAGAAGGTCCACACCCTTTTTTGTCTTGATTTCATTAACCTTAATAAGATACTGGATAGACAGTGAAAAATATGTTGCAATCACAGCTCATAACCTTCAACAGATTTCAATCAATAAAACCTTATTTTCACAATGAATTCATTATCCCTGGGCTTCCCCTGGGTCCTGACTCATCACCCACCAGTCCACCAGTTAATCAAAACAAGCAAGTTTTTTTGTCCATTCCTAAAACTTCGAATGCCCTCAACATGAATTCAGGGAAGAAGTTTGGTCTTTGACTGAAGCTGTCTCTTTTAAAATGCTACTGCAGTCAGTACTGAAATAGTCTAAAAAGATAAATACTGCACTATGTAAAGTGACAGCCAGTAAAAGAGAACTATTACTTTTATTACCATAAAAGAGTTTTATTAGTAATTTCAGAAGGCTTCAAAAAGAAAGATATTAACGATTCTTCCTGAACTGCTTAACCATAAACCTTAGTGTAACAACTAAAAACAAAGAAAATACATACAACCAAAGGCAGGCAAGGTTTTGCACAGAATTACTCTAATAATTAGGTTGCTGCACAATGTGACATTTAAATTATCTCCTCTCTCCAACCCCATTAAATAACCCTCAAGTAAGGCAAACAATTCAGTGTCATAATTAAATGCTGAAACTAGTCTCTTACTTCACACATCTGTAGCTGAAATAGCCGCCTTTCCTTCTCCATTTCCTCTGCAATCTCGGCTCCTGTTATTTCAGTTCTTATCATCCCATGCTGTTTTGCATGTTCTCTTTTTTCCTTTTCGATTTTTGTACTGAAATTTGAAGCAGAAACATTTTAGAGGATTCATTATACTATCATGCAATCCAGTATATATTAGGAGAAAAATACTAAATTAAAGAAGTCATTCTGAAGACAAGGTCTATGAGAATAAAGACTATTTTTTAAGTGTGTAGAAGTCATGGAGCCATAAAGCTGCTCTTTTTTGAGTCTTTCACTCATCTCTATGCTACTTACCTCTGTTGCAAGCAGATGTAGATTTTTGAATAAAGAAGAGAAAAAACTAAAAATTTTTCTGTAATCATAATTCTCTGCCTTTCTGAGAAAAATCAGCTCTTAAGTTCTGCTTAATGGCATTTGCTGTCATTCAGATAGCAAAGATACCTGAGTTTCCACTTAGCAATTTGAGAGGTACAAAGAATTTAATCAGCTTTCTGGTTTTTTTTCCCCTACAGAAAACTATTAAATATTTGTTAAAAATACACAATAAGAACTAAATAACTAAAAAGGAACAAAATAAACAGTTCTGCATGTAAATCTGAATGATCAGCTGGGTGTCGGGATGCAGTTCTGGTGCAGGAATCTCCTTTGTCCCCCCATTTAGTAATAACCTCCTTTCAGTTCAGTTGTGCATAAAGACTTAGCGTTGCAATTAACTTTGAAGGGAAAAGCTACCACATGCAGGTAAGACAATTATGCTGATAATAATTGTTTCAGCAGTTCTGAGTGGCCTGACATTTTCTGTCATTGCTTTTGTTCTCTCGCGGTCAGACATACACGACAGAGCTAACAACAGGATTCAAACGGTAATAAATGAAAGGATACGAAATACGAATTAACTGTTGAGAGCTCCTCAATCATGGCAAGGCAACAGCCCATCTCTCTCAAGAGCATTCTGAACCATTCCAGTAACAGTTCTGCAACTAAGATACTACTGGTATACAACACTCTATTTTTATAAACTACTCTTTACCCATGGAAGACAGGGTATTACAGCAAGAAAATGTTGTTAAAATCACAGGTTTGTGAGAAAGTCACACCAACTGCACTGAAATTCTTGTCTCACACCACCATACAGTTCTGCAATACAGGATGATGTGTAAATCCCCCAGTTCTCAAGAGACTGTATGCATACAGCTGTAAGGATGTCTAAATGGCATTTGAAATCTCCACAAGACAATTTACAAAGTGTTACGTGTATTCTCTGCACGGAAGAAGAAACACTGAGCAGTCATTTCAGCTCTTCAAACAGAACATAAACATATTTCATTGTTATTACTGAAAAGAGAACCACAGGAGAGATGCCCTGCACACATTCACATTTATATCCACAGGCACAGCACAGAATTTGGGATCAGGAGGGGAAAGAAAAAGAAACCATACTTACAATTTGGTTTCATAATCCTTCCAGGCTTTATCAAAAGGCTTTTTGAGGTCCTTAGGAAACAGAAAATTTGCTTAGAACATTTTTACAGCTTTGTCTTTACCGTTAAGTTCTCAATTTACAAACAGCATCAGAACCCCCTGTTCTCTTTAAAAAAATTTCAGGTAGCAGTTGGCAAAACCACTGGGTTTGAATCTTGTAAAGGCTCCTGCAGGAAGTATCACACACATGTCAATTTGAATTTGTTCATTGCACTTGATATAGACAATTAATTAACACAAGAATCCCAGAACATTAGGGATGAGGAGGGGACCTCGAAAGATCATCTAGTCCAATCCCCATGCCACAGCAGGATCACCTTACCCCAAGTCACACAGGAATGTGTCCAGGCAGTTTTAAACATCTCCAATAGAAAATATTCTTATTTCACAAGACAGTCAAACCTGAAAGCATTTCCTTACATTACAAGTTAGCTCTCACCACTTACCCCTTTAACACCTTTTAAATCTCCTTTTAAGAGAGAATCCAACGTGAAAATAACATTGTGGCTTAAACCCTGGAGCTAGAAAGAAAAACATGCTGTTACCATTCTGAAAGCTTTATGATGATCTTATCAAATTACTACCAACAAGTCTTTACTCACTAGTAATGTCATAATCACCTCAAAATTTGTAAAGAAATAAGTAAATTCAAATCTGGTAAAAACTAATAAACATTCACTTGCATTAGGCATACTATAGTTAACCATTAATCCTGTAGGGTGATACAAGCCACATCCTCTTGTAAAATAGGGAATTAGAGAACTTTTAATCTGCTTTATACATGGCCCAGCATCAGTGCTTTTAATCTGCTTTATGTATGGCCCAACTCCTCTCTCCTCTACAGTTCTTCTGAGCTTATTTTGCTCCATGAGCTCCTAAACAACGTCAATTTTGTTGAAGTAAAAGAATTCAAAGCATTAAGCCAACAAGTGATGAAGGGACAACCTACTTATCACTGCACAGTTTAAAGAAGCAGTATTATTTTCATTGTCCACCACCTGAGGCAGTTCCCACTTAACAAACTGTACTGAAGTTCAGATCTCAAAAGTGAATCTTAAAAAGAACATTACCAATATTTTAATGCCCTTTTAGTTCCCAAACTCCACGAAATTCTGCAGTGTGAGTGGATACAGCAGACTTAAAGTAATTATGAGGGCAGAAGGAATGTCAGTGCATTATTGTAGCTGTTTTGCTGTGTGTCCATTAAGGAAAACCAGTTCAAGCCATTCATACTGGGCTTGACAGTATCGCACGCTAGCTAAGAAGAAAAACAACCTAACAGCAGGGCACTAAATTAATAGGGAAAGATTCCTGAATCATTTGGTACATTAAAGACTTGGTAAAGCAGAAGCCCAAATGAATTGAAAATACATCTGATGAAGAAAAACAGTCTCATATCTAAAGCAAAATAGAGGAAAAAACCTCAACAGATGGAAGCACATAATAACTTTTGTAGGAGGGATCCAAACGGAAGATAGTTTGCCCACAGAGACTATCTGAGGACATTTAGACGAAAGGGAGGTGGGAAAACAGGCTTTAAACATTTGGAAAGCGTGATGCAACGTACAAAATTTAAAACAAGAAATCCTCAAGTCCTCCCACTGTTGTTCCAAAACTTCGTCTAATCCAATTTAAAGACATTGATGCACTCAGATCTTCTTGTAGCTTGAATGTTCTGCTACAATAACTACTCCATAAAGAATGAACCCTGGAAAGGTGTTTGAAGAGCAGAAAGAAGATAAATCAGTTCTTGAGGGAAACTCTGAGGTTGCTAAAAACACAGAGCAGCACCGAAAGTGTCCCAACACAACATGAGCACCTGTAGGGAATGTTAGAGAAGTGGGCATTTGGATCATTCTTGTAAGATAACCTTAAAGACAAAAAGAAGCCCTTTGGAAATACAATGCAGTAACAGTTAGTTTTAAAATTTAGATGTTCTATTTAATGATAACCTCAACAGTTCACAGTAGAACTTGCAGTGACTTGTTTTTGTTAAAATTATAAATGAATTTGCTCTAATTCTCAATCTTGTGTGCAGAGCCATTTCAAAATCAGGATTTCCAAAAGCTGTGTACGTAACATAGGTTGCTGGCTTTACTTCCTAGCCAGTGATCACAGTAAGTGAATGTCATTCTCCAAGTGATCTTCAGGATTCCTTCACAGAGAAGAATATAAATTGTTCTATAGCCCCCTTCCCATGAAATACACATAATCACAAATCATAACAAAATAGTTAAAGTTTATAAGATTTAATAAAAACAGATCAAAAATGCTGAATTAGTTTTTGCTGTGTACAGGGCAGGCAACAAAAGTGTAGCTCTGTTCCTGAGTCTCCTTTCTGGCTTTAAAGGTCATTCATGATTTTATTGCTCTTTTAGTAAATCGGGCACCAGCAATCTGCTCTATGTAAAGGAAAGCCTACTGGCTTGCCATTCATCTCAATACTACTGCTATTCTGGCAATTAATTTTATTAACGTAACCTTGGTCACCTAGTGTGGGGCTTCACCAGTGACAGACAGTCCTCCTCTCGACTGCTTTCTCATTTCTACTTCGATATTACAAACATTTTTTTCAGTGTAATTGTGTTACAGAATGATGATTAAGAAGAATGGTGGCTCAATGAAGCAGAATAATCTACCTTGGTGAGAGGAAAGTGGTTTTACAGAGTTGAATGCCTCCTTGAGATTGCTGAATTTATTAGAGAACAGGTGGTTTTAAATTCTATCAACAAGATTTTACATAGGTAATTCTTCATAGCCTTGCTGAAATTGTGCAATGTATTTGGAACAAGTGTTCTGAAGTTGAAAGAGCTTTCTCCCTTCCATCAGCACAACTAAAAGAGGGGTGGGTGCACAGCTAAACTCCCACTTCTTTTTCACCCGTTGAAAGAAGTCAAAGCTGTCTGCAGAAACCTTGCCAGAGATCACAGGATCATAGGATGTTTGGAGTTGGAAGGGACCCAAGAGATCATCAAGTCCAACCCCTCTGCCGGGAGCAGGATGATGGCATCCAAAGAGCTTCCAGCAAACGAGTTCTAGTCCTAACCTGTCCTCAAACCGCACTTGAACAGACACTAACATTTTTAACTGTGTGCTTCATTAAGACTAAAGGAGGCTAAAATAACCTGTTATTCCCAAAGTCTCTACAGAAAAAAGTGAGTTCTTTGCACATCTAAAACTGGGCTTTAAAATTGCCAACATGGGAACAAAGGATGATCCAGAGCAAAGCTCGTCAAGAAAGCAAGACGCATCAGAGCAGGTGTGATCATCCCTAGATGAGGAAGAAGAGGTGAAGAATCAGCAGCACTCAGGAGACAGAACTAAGCGCAAGCATGAGAGGTCAGAAGTAGGAGCCTGTTTGAGTGTTCTTAGGGCAGGTGCCTGTTTGAGTGTTCTTAGGGCAGGTGCCTGTTTGAGTGTTCTTAGGGCAGGTGCCTGTTTGAGTGTTCTTAGGGCAGGTGCCGTCTGAGAGATTTGCAAGTGACTGTCAGGAATGCAAAGGGTCAGGTGAGGATGTCTGCTGATAACAAGCTACTAAAGCCAAAGCCAGCTAGGAAGAACTGTGTAAGAACCTGGGTACACTTAGCACTGATGGAATGAAATGAAAGATTGAAGTCTATGATGAAAAATGTAAAGTAGTACTTAAGGAGAACAGCTGTATGCAGAATCATGCTGGTGAAATAACAGTCATCAGGAAAAATGTCTCAAGGCACAAATACCTTGAAGTTACAACATGGAATTCCTTGAGAGCATGAAGAGATTTGCTGTGACTAGTTTTATTATCCAGCTTTCAGAGGTAAAAGACCAAAAGATGAACTTTGCATGAGAAAAACCTTTAAACCTTCCCCAGAATACTGATATTTAGATAACATATTCTTTGTACACCACAGGAAGAATGAGTGATTAATATCATGAATTAATATTCAATAATTAATAATAATCTAATAACTAATATTAATTTAATAAGTAATAATAATTAGTATCATAAATTAATATTTAAGCATGCTCCCAAATGGTTCTTTTCCTTCCAGAAAGTGAAATTTCTCTTTTTGAGGTATGGCAAAACAGACATAACTAAAGGTATCGGATTTTTAACTGGAAAGACTTACAGCCAGGGGATGATTTAAAATTAAGGTCTGTAAGAAGACCATCAATCACTTGAGAACGATGCTTCCAGTGATGTCTCAACATTTATGTTTTTCTTTGTAACTGCCAATTAACAGTCAAACACAGCAAGTGTGTAATAACACCCTTTAGAGAGAAACTGCAGAAATTCTTGTGTTTGGTTTGAAAAAAAGAAAAGAAAGCATCTCTAAAATTATCATTAGTGAACACAGCCACACAGTCATTATATTGTGCTTTATTTTGGAAACACTACAAGTCAAAGAAAGTCTGAATCTCCTCACCAGGTTCTTCAGCAGCGTTGACAATTCTTTAGTAAGAGTAGAGAATTTCACAAAGGCTGTGCCAAGATCTGGATTATCCCGGCTTAAAAAATTACTTCCAAACTTATCAAGCACTTGTGCATAGTTTTCTTCATTTTGAACGTGATCTACAAGGAAAAAAATAAAGAGTCAGAAAGGTCTCCTTGTACATAATGATTATTTCAAGCTTATTTATTGTAATATAGTGACAAACTTACAAATATTATTTTCAACAAAGCCACAACTGAAAAATAATAAAAAATATATTGAAAAGAACTATTTATTTAGCAATAGACTTGTACAGGCTTCTTTTAAATCAGCTGCTTGAATTTGCAACACACAAATGAAAAAGGCTCTGTAGTTCACAAGAAATGAGTAACAGTGACAGGTCAATCAAACACTCTCAGTACATGTGCTGCTTCTTTAAGAATTTCAAACTTGTGTGGCTTACAATATAAGAAAAACCTGTATTACAGTAATGTAGGACACTTTTTACAGAAGAAAAAGAATAAATACAACTAAGGAGACCAAGTTTGAGTCTAACTGCAAGTGCCAAAGAAGAACCATGTTTTACAGACAGATTCCCTTTCCACCTCTAACCCTGTAGAACAGTGTTAGCCACAGACTATACTTGTCTATGGGTTTATAGCCCAAGGGTTGTTTCAGTACATTTCATAGCAAAGTGAACTTACTGAGAGGTCAGAAACAAGAATCACAGAATCATGGAACAGTTCCAGCTGGAAGAGACCTTCAAGATCATCAAGTTCAACCTTTTCCTAGCCCTACCACCACCACTAAACCCTGTTCTCCAATGCAACATCGACACTTCTCCTAAACACCTCCAGGGATGGGGACTCAACCCTCTCCCTGGGCAGCTGTTCCAGTGCCTGACAACCCTGCCAGGAAAGAAATTCCTCCTAACATCCTACCTGAACCTCCCCTGGCACAGCTTAAGGCCACTTCCCCTGGTCCTATTACTGGCCAGTAGGGAGAACAGACCGAACCCCACCTCTCTTTCATAGAATATGAAAATCAAACCAGAGGAACTGAGCAAAATTCTTAACTCAGGGGTGAAGCACTATCTAAATTACAGACTACTGAACTTCATTTTAATTCCCTGCTTCTATTACTTTAGCGCATCTGCTGCACATTTTTTTATTACTTTCATTTTAGCATCTTTAACTAGAAAAGTTGCCAGCCCTTTGAAACACACTGTCACCATCTCTCTTAGAGGAATATTGCTGGTATTAGTTAACTCAATATTTCACTTGAATGAGTTTTCTAGTCTCGCTAAGTTTCTATTCTGTAAGCCACAAACACAAAACCACAGAGCTATTCCAACCAGAACAAGGGCTGAGGTGACAGGTACAGAACAGAAAGAAAAGCTCTCCCAATCCTTATTTACCACAAACACCAAACATTAGAATTGTTAAATTCTAAAATAACACATTAACACTAAGGTTTTCAAAAGGCCAAATGTTTAATCAGATGTTAATATGAACTTGCAATTCAAACAGTGTGTTTGCAATAAAACTGCTCCAAAAGCATATGGGTTTAATCGAACAGCTCAGCAGAAAAACCAAGGGAACTACTATCCAATAACAAAATCTGCATCTTGTTCTAAAGTAAAAGCTGTTGCATAAATATACACAGAAGACTTGATGCAAGAAGGAGCTTTGGCTTAACAGTACTGACCCAATAAAGCTCAAATGTAACCACCTGGGCTGAAAGAAAAGGAAAGATAGTGGAACAAGGTTCAAAAGGTTTGCTAGACCACGGAAGACCTGCCATTGAAGCACTTCTAACCACAAGCATTTTGCTTTCCACAACCACCTAAAAGAATGTTGTACCAAGGCTAGTGCTGGTCTCCTCTCAAAAATTACTAATTATAGCACAAGGGGAAATGGCCTCAAGTTGCATGATAAGAGGTTTAGATTGGATCTTAGGAAGAAATTCTTTCCTGAGAGACTCGTGGGCACCGAAACAGACTGCCCAGTGAGGTGGTAGAGTCACTGTCCCTGGAGGTGTTTAAGAAACAAGAAGCTAGAGCACTCAAGGCCATGGTCTATGGGTTGGGGAGATGTTGGGATGAGGGCTTGATTTGATGACCCTGGAGATCATAGAATCATTCAGGTTGGAAAAGACCATTGGAATAATCAAGTCCAACCATCAACCCTACTCTACATGTTCACTCCTAAACCATATTCCCCAACACCACATCTAAGTAACTTTTAAACACATTCAGGGATGGAGACTCAACCACCACCTTGGGCAGCCCATTCCAGTGCCTGACCACTCTTTCCATGAAGAACTTTTTCCTGATGTCTAATCTAAACCTACTTTGCTGAAGCTTTAAGCCATTCCCTCTAGTTCTGTCACTGTGAAGGAAGAGACCAGCACCAACATCTCTACAATGTTCTTACAGACAGTTGTAGAGAGCGACGAGGTCTCCCCTAAGCCTCTTCCTCCTCAAACTAAACAGCCCCAACTCTCTCAATCTCTCCTCGTAAGATTTGTTCTCCAGGCCCTTCACTGACTTCATTGCCCTCCTCTGCACTCACTCCAGCACCTCAATGTCTCCCCTTGTACTGAGGTGCCCAAAACTGAACACATTACTCAAAGTGCGGCCTCACCAGTGCTGAGTACAGGGGGACAATCACCTCCCTGCTCCTGCTGGAGAAAAGAGTTAATACGGGCTAGGATGCCACTGGCCATCTTAGCCACCCGAGCTCACTGCTGACTCATGTTCAGCCGCCTGTCAGTTAGAACTCCTAGATCCTTTTCTGCCAGACTGCTTTCCAGCCACACTTCTCCAAGCCTGTAGTGACTCCAAGACTGTTGTGACTAAAATGAAGGACCCGACACTTGGCACGGCTGAAACTCAAGC
>VXBP01001307.1:135784-171925 GCA_013400115.1 Rhinopomastus cyanomelas | reverse complement strand
TCTTGCTATTAAAGACTGAGGCAAAGGCGGCATTAAGAACACCAGCCTTCTCTTGATCATTGATCAACATGCTCCCCTCTGCATCTGACAACATGTGAAGATAATCCCTAGCCTTTTTTTTGTCATCCTTCACCACAATGGCCTGTTTTAGTTCTAGTTTGCCTTTGGCCTTTCTAATTTTCTCTCTACATAGCTTCACTGTGTGTTTGTAAACCTCATATGTTTCCTGCCCCCTTTCCTGGGTAAACTCTGCTTTTACTTCTGCGTTCCAGCCAAAGCGCTCTGCTCAGTCTGGCTGGGCTCCTACCTCATTGTCTTGTCTTACGTGACTTGGGGATGGTCAGCTCCTGCACCTTTAAAATTAATTCTTTAAAGTATGCCCAGCCCTCATGGGCCTTATGTCCTCCAGAACTGTCTCCCATGGAACTCTCTTCCGAAAGAGGCTAAAGTTTGCCCTCTGGTAGTTCTGCTGGCTCCCCTCCTTGCTTCATCAAGAACTGAAAACTGTCATATTTCATGACTGCTTTGTTCAAGATGGCCTCCAACCATTACATCCTCAACAAGATCTTCTCTGTTAACAAGTAGCAAGTCAAAGAGAGCACCTCCCTAATCATCTGTGTCAGGAAGTTATCTCCCACACAGCTGAGAAACCCTGTGGACTGTAACTTTTCTCTTGCATTATACTTCCAGCATATGTCTGAAAAGTTGAAATCCCCCACTCAACTGTCTATAAAGTATCTTATCCATCGCTTCATCCTGGTTGGATGGTCTGTAGCAGATTTCCACAATGGCATCTGTCATATTAGCCTTTCCTTTGATTTTAACCCATAAGCTCTCAACCCTGTCATAACCACCATTAAGTTCTAAGCATTCACAATTCTCCCTGACATAGAGGGCCATCCCACCACCTCTCCTGCTTTGCCTGTCTCTTTTGAACAGTTGGTAACCATCAGTTGCAGTACTCCAATCGCGTGACTCACACCACCACATTTCTTTGTTGGTAACTCTATCATAGCTTTCCTCGTGCACAATGGCCTCCAGTTCCTCCTGTTTGTTGCCCAAGCTGCTGCATGCATTAGTATAAACACGCCTCAGCTGGGCCACCTCTTGGGTGAGAGAAGCCTTAATACCACCCTGAGCATACTCAGATGTTTCTAACCACTCAAAAACCTTTTTGTTCTTCTTGTAGTATGAGGGATCATTCTCATTTGCCAGGACACAAGACTGTAAGATATTGCTAACACACTTCTCTCCCACAAGTTCTTTTTTATCACATCCTTTACAGTGACTGCCTTTTCACTCCTGTTCCCGTTCACACTTAGTTTAAAGCCCTGTCAATTAGCCCAGCCAATTGCCTTCCTAAAATCCTTTTCCCCACTGTGGGATAGGCTATTCTCATCTGTTGCCAATAGGTCTGCCCGACTGTAAATCAATCCATGATCAAAAAACCCAAACCTCTGCTGATAACACCAGGCTCAGAGCCAGGTATTAACCTGCTGACACATCCTGTGTAGCTCCTCATCATTCTGCACAACTGGAGCAACAGAGGAGAACACAACCTGTGCTTCTGATCCTTTGATCAGATAGCCTAAGGCTCTGAATTCCTCCTTCATTGCCCTTGAAGGAGTTCTTCCTATTTCATCACTGCCTAACTGAAACAAAAACACCAGATAATAATCTGAGGGCCATATTAGGGAAGGAAGCTTCTTCCTTCTGTCTTTCACCCTGGCCCCTGAGAGGCAACAAACCTTCCTGCGTAGCAGGTCTGGTCTGCGTATTGGGCCTTGTGCTCCCTTGAGCAGTGAGTCACAATGACAATGACTCATCTTTTATTCTTTACTGAGGAGGTCTTAGTGCAGAGGGAAGTTTGACTTGACACTTCCAAGCAGGAAGAGCCACCATCCTCACTGTTATCCAGTTCCCCCTGCAGAGCGCTGAAGCTGTTCTGCAAGGACATCTGGGGAGGTGGAGGAGTTGCTGGGCATTTGCACCTGCGACACCAAGCAGGTACCTTTTGCCATTGCCCCCTACCTCATCATCATCACTACCTGGGCAGGAGGAGGACAGAAGGCACACTATAGCAGGTGCTTTGGCTGTCTGATGGTTAGGGTCTGCCTGAAAAAGGAAGTAGAACACTGTCCTAGAGCAATGTATTGGAAATTCTCAAGAATCCCCAATCATAAAAAAACCTCTATCTAGACATGAGGATTTGATTATGATGTAAAAGGAATAATCCTCTAAATTGCTAGACACAAAATTCAAGAACCATGTAAGAATGTGCTGAGTGGCATGATCTAGATGTTAGGTTTACTCGGTTTATTTGGATTTAGGTTGGACTGGATGATCTTTAAGGTCTTTTCCAACCTTATCATTACTGTGATACTGTGAATAATATTTCTTCGTTTTTTACATAAGTATCAATGTAAATCCTGTAAAAGGTAAAGAAATATCTTCTATTTAAGAAGGTAGTTCCCCACTTGACCTTAAAAACACAGGGGTGAAAAATTCTGTCAGCAGCATAGCCAATGTACCATGTGAAAACTGACATGCTTAGAGAAGAAAACATGCTCTAATCTCCCTGAAGGTGCCACACACAAACCCAGAAATTACCTCCTTTGCATAAAGAGAGCTGTAACACGTGTGATTGTGTTTACTTCCTGAAATACAAGCACTGTGGGAAGGACTTTAACAACCCCTGGGAGCAAGACTCTGAGAGTGACAGCACTACATACAAAGAACCTCATGCTGCCTACAGCTACATGAAAGAAGGTTGCAGAGAGGTGGGGGTTGATCTCTTCTCCCAAGTAACAAGTGGCAGGAATAGAAGAAATGGCCTCAGGTTGCACCAGGGTAAATTTAGATTGGACGTTTGGAAAAACTTCTGTATTGAAAGGGTCATTGTGGTGGGTTCAAGACCACAATTAAATATAAAAGAAAAGAAAAAGCAATCAGGTCTCAATGAGATCTCTGATAGAATTTGCTAGACAATGGGTAGCTTAGGGAAAATGGAAAAGTGTTTATTAACTCTATAACTGTATACAGAAAAGAAGAAAAGACTAAACAAGTTAGTGCACACAAACTAGAAACTGTGTCACAAATGCCATCACATGTTCTGAGAAAAATACAACGGGAGATCACCACTGTATCAGTCCTTGGGTCCATTAGAGACCTCAGAAAAGAGCATGTCAGTGGAGCAGAGACGAGTACCACCACCCTCTCATTCATGTGTCACCCCTGCCAAAAACAGCAGCACCCTCAGCTGTCCACACTGGTGAATTCTTCAATTCCTCAGCGTAGCTTCTCCAGCTCAATGCTCATCGGGCAGCCTGACTCCTCAGCACCCGAACTGCATCCCTCGATGCAGGAGACATGCCTTCACACAAAAAACCCAGGCTCTGTCTTTCATGGCAAAGGTTTAAGGATTCTCGAGTACTTCTGCTTTCTTCAGCTAATCACAAAGGAATTCTCCCCAATACTGAGCATCCCCAGTTTTCCTCAGCGGCAGAAACGCTGCTGATCAGTGCTCTCTAAGATGGCAGTGGCCACATGGCCCCGGCGGTGGCCACATTGCCCCGGCCACNTAGCTTCTCCAGCTCAATGCTCATCGGGCAGCCTGACTCCTCAGCACCCGAACTGCATCCCTCGATGCAGGAGACATGCCTTCACACAAAGAACCCAGGCTCTGTCTTTCATGGCAAAGGTTTAAGGATTCTCGAGTACTTCTGCTTTCTTCAGCTAATCACAAAGGAATTCTCCCCAATACTGAGCATCCCCAGTTTTCCTCAGCGGCAGAAACGCTGCTGATCAGTGCTCTCTAAGATGGCAGTGGCCACATGGCCCCGGCGGTGGCCACATTGCCCCGGCCACATGCGGGACCCAAGATGGAGACTGACTGCATGGCCACATCAGCAGGCGCCCTCCCACACTCTGCAAATGAGGCCAAGAGTGCTCCATGANCTTTCTTCAGCTAATCACAAAGGAATTCTCCCCAATACTGAGCATCCCCAGTTTTCCTCAGCGGCAGAAACGCTGCTGATCAGTGCTCTCTAAGATGGCAGTGGCCACATGGCCCCGGCAGTGGCCACATTGCCCCGGCCACATGCGGGACCCAAGATGGAGACTGACTGCATGGCCACATCAGCAGGCGCCCTCCCACACTCTGCAAATGAGGCCAAGAGTGCTCCATGACCCTCCCTTCTCCTCTCTCCTCCTGTCTCAGCTCCAGGGGTAAAAGGAAGAATCTCTTTAGCTCACCATAGGTTTCTGAACGGCTGCTCCGTGGTGGGGAGCATCAAGGTCTTGCTTCTGCAGTTCGTGGTGCCAGCTCCAGACTGGGCTGGGTTGAAGTTGGTGCCGCTGCTGCCAAGTTGGGGTTGGGGCCGTCCACAGCCACCACATCCCTCCCTGTGTTGGAGTGGGGCCAGAGCTGGCATTTGGGCTAAGCCGCAGAAGGCCCATCTTTCCCACACCACCACCACCACCCTGGAAGTGTGTGTGTGGAGGGAGTGAGCACAAGGCAGCAGCCCCACGCAAGGGCTAGGAGTCCTCAGCAAGAGGCAGGCTAAGATCACTCACCCCTTTTATCTTCTCACCTAGCCCAACCCTCAAGGGCAAGTACCTGGGACAATTCTATGGTGTAACCTCCCCCAGGACAGGTCACTGAGCGGGGAGTCCTTATAAAGCAACATAAAACTTTTTCTTCATGAAAGCATGAATACATCTGNCCTTCTCTGGGGCCTTTCAAGGCCCTTCCAACCCCTAACATCCTATGATCCTATGATCCTATGATAATTCTGGTAATTTTCCAGCTGTAACAGTCATGAGGCCTTGGAACAGGCTGCTCTGGGAGGGGATTTAATCATCATCTCTGGGCATGTTTAAAATTTGTATAAATCTGAAGCTTAGGGACAGGATTTAGCAGTGGCCTTGGGACAGCTCGGTTAACGGTTGGACTTCAAGACCATAGATGATCTTGAAGGTCTTTTCTAGGTCTTTTCCAGCCTAGCTGATTTTATGATTCTACAATTGTGAAGGACAATGTTTGTCTTCTAGAACTAGTTAATGTTTTCTCTGTACCAGAAACCAAAGCTCAGTACTGTGATGAAAACAGAAGAGCTTTCCCAGTCAGACATCCTCCTGCTTCAGCTGCTTACCAAGAGGCATCTGAATCCTGGTCAAGCAAGAACGAGCTCTGCAGCCACTGACAAAGGCAGCTCCCTTGCAGAGGGCTATGGACAGGACAATCCGAAAGAGTTGCATGTTCTTTTCCCCACAGTCCACACCTCCACCACTTGGCACAGAATTTACCTTTGTTTTCAGAAACCCCTGGCAGGTGTCAGTGCACAGCAACACTGCTTCTGCACTGTAATGTATATTGAGGGTTATGTGTTAAGAGGAAATCTGAAGTTGCAGATCCAAGCAACTGAGGAAGGTACGGCAGCCACAGCGGCTGACAACAGCCTTTTGCTGCACAGCACTCCTTACCAGAAGCAAGAAGCATGCTTGTTCTGAGCTCTAAGCACTGTGAAAGCACAGGTTTATTAAATCCCAGGGCTGTCTTACCCTGTCCAGCTGCCTCAGGCAGTCACAAAATTACAGACTATTAGGTATTGGAAGGGACCTTGAAAGATCATCTAGACCAATTCCCCTGCCGCAGGAAGATCACCTAGATGATCTGTAGCCACACAGAAACCTACAGTCACCTTAAGTTGCTTAAAGCCACATTTTGGTAAACTTTTCCCAAGACAAAGACTTAAATCAAGATCCCAAGGCATACAAAGACTTTGTCCTCTTTCCCTGAAGCCAACAGTATTAAGTACTTTGCTTATTTCCCATTTAGAAGCCACTTGAATTTTAGCATATATTCCTGAACACAGTGAAAGCCTTCTCTGTTTGTGAATTTAAGTCAAGAAACTGAACAGCTACTGTGAAGACAGGTTAAAGAACAGCCTTTACAGCCTGGAGCTAGAAAACACATCTCTACAATGAAAGCTTTAACTTCCTTTTGTCTAAACCAGTCTTGTTCAGTATGTCACCCTGCAAATGCTGAAACAAAAGGGCAGTTACTTTAGAGAAGAAAAACGCACAAACATAACTGTTGTGTGTTAGTGGTGATACGCAAATTATCCCCAAAGAAACACAAAGGACGTCTAAATTACTTCTCCATAACTGGTTAAACCCAAAAGAGAAGAATTGAGCTTCAGAATCCCGATGAAACTATTTTTATGTTGCACTTACAAAACAACTTTTTTTCCTGTAAGTAGCCAGAGGAAAAATTACCAAGGTCAGAGCAAATCTGCATTTATTAAGAGAAAACCATGCATTAAAAAAGGACTCGGGAAGACTAGAAAAAGCAAGACAGCTGATAAAGTTAAAAAGGATGGCCAAATACATCATTGGAAAGGAGAAAGCAATGCATTTCATTTCATCCTTCACAAAGCTGACATCTAATGAAGAAAGAATAGAGAAGAAAGACATTTGACCCCCATATTCTTATCTGGACTTGATAACACAATGCCTTCTGGACTGAGATTGCTGAAAGGAAAAGCAATAAAAGCCTCTTTCAAGGACTGCCAAAGCAAGGTGCATCTCAGCAAGTCAGTGAGGGCCTCTAGATCACAGTACAAAAGCACCACAAGGCAAGCCAGCCCAGAAAGGCAAATTACTTTGTTCTGCATCTGTGTCCACAACCAGGGTGGTTGAAGAAGTTCTCAATTTTCCTTCAGTTCTGCTTCAAAGGATTTATATGAAATCTAGGTGCTAAGAGAAATTCAGCAAAGCTGACAAAATGAGCAACTGAGACCAACAAAGAGAAAAACGAAATTGGGAAACCGTAGGCTCATAAAGTAAAGCCTTTTAGTCACAAGGGCCTCAATGCTACAGGATGAACAATAAGCAAATATAATAGTAATTTTTTATACGAGCCCTGGAGAGTCTTAGAATTCAAGGGTGCACCAGCAGAGCAATAATGCTTCTCTATTCCTTAGGCAAATTTGCAGAAACTACAGGGCAGAACAGAACTAGAGGACAAGTGGAGAAATACAAAACGTTGACCAATAAACACAGGTTTTATAAAAAGACATTTTTGCTTCAGAAAAAAGCCCCCTCCACGGGATCAGCAAGTGTGTGGGGAGAATAAATCCACACTAAATGATCTGTTTGGATTTCTGAGGAGGTTTGTCCCTCATCAAAATTCTAAAAGGAAATAAACAACCCGGGATGAGCCTTGCACAGAGGAAAGACAGGTCAGGAAGACATGATGTGGAAAAGGAGGTTAATTTTCTCAGAGAGAGGTCACCAGTGAAGTCCTCAATGGAACAGTATGAAGTCCCGCAGCGATTGACAAGATAGAAGGAAGTTAGGAAATAACATTAGTAGTCAAAATGCTATTCTTTTCCACACAGTACTACACATTACTCAGGACAACAGAAACAGCAAACAAAGGAGAGATTAATCTGTCCAAACACAGACTTTGACAGCAAAGATATCAACACTGGAGCCAGGGGTCTACCCTTCCCCTCACATTCAGCACAGGAGAAGTTACAATTCAGCCAATTCTAATGTCAGTGAGGAAGAAGCCTGATGTGCATTGCTCCAGTGGCATCTACATACGTTCATTAATTGCAACCATCTCTATGGGACTGGAGCACCTACCTTATGAAGAAAGACTGAGCTTTTTAGTTTGAAGAGAAAACTACGAGGGGACTTAATCACTGTCTATAAATCCATGAGGGCTGGGAGTCAAGAAGAAAGAGACAATCTCTTTTCACTTGCACCTCATGATTCAAAGCACAGCACAGAAAGGTCCACTTCAACATGAGGAAGAACTTCTTTACTCTAAGGGTTACAGAGCATTGGAACAGCTGACCAGGGAGGTTGTGGAGTCTCCTTCTCTCTCAAGACCCCGCTGGATGCATTCCTATGTGACTTGTTTCAGGCTTGATAATCCTGCTCAAGCAGGGGGATTGGACTCGATGACCCCTGGAGGTCCCTTCCAACCCCTAATGTTCTGTGTCTGTGTTTATAGCAACAGGCTCACAAACAGCTCCCAAGTTAGATGAGGAATCCCACATTGGATGGTCAATGGATGAAGGGGTGCATTACTCAGTGTAATGCACGAAGGAAATCATTCTTCAGGAAACAAATGTGTAAGCAGGCATTATAAAGAAAGGTGTTCTAGCAACTCAGCACTCCATACAATGCAAAACAAAGCTGAAGATCACAACTTATTAAGAAAGAAACAGAGGATGCAACAGAACAGCATAAAATCATCACCAGAGCATGCCTGAACCCTTACTCTTGTGTGCAATTCCTCTCTCTTTTGCCCAAAATTCACTCCACTGTTTAACAAAAAGTCTGTGGTGCTATTTGGGCAGGAAAGATTAAACATGATTAAATGTGACAGCTTCTATGAAAAAACCAACAAAACCACACCAAAACAACACTCCTGAAAACCTCTGGGGCTGCTGACTTCAGAAGACAGATACTGTGGGTGACTGCGAAAGTAACTCAATTCTCACACCTATTTCAAGACAGAGAACAGACAGCACCGGATTCATCTAGTGTTTGGATTCATCTCCCATGAAGTCCCCCAAAAGTACTCTAACAAGCTCTGGCATTTCAAAGGCCCCTACAGACTCTCATGCCCAGAACAGGCAAAAGTTCCTTCATTTCACATCAAACGAGTCGTTCTGATGGGCTTACAGGCGATGCTTTGAGACACAGATAGGGACCGTGTCCTCAGCGGACGTAAGGTCTGACAAACACCCTGACACAATTTTGCAAGGAAGCATTTAACTAGATTGTTTCAAGACTCAGAATGATGAACATTCACGTGAATTTAAACTCCTTACACAAAGCACAGTGTGCAAGTCGGTTAAGTACCACCAAGTGTCACAATATCAGCGCTGACTCAGGTCATTTCTGACTTTCACATGACTGCAAGTTGTGAAATTCACACGCAGTGAATAATCACTGCAAGTGTTTAAAAATAATCACTTCATCCTTGCAAGTTTTTTCTGTTTTCTCAAGCATCCACAAGAACATGTGGACTGCTGGTGGGCTCAGTACCTTTGGTCTTTCACGGATTTTGTGCTTGCTTTCTCTGTTGTATTTGCCTGTATTTAAAAGTTATAGCAGGGAACTAATGTAAAAAGAGCTATTGAGAAGTTTATCAGAAAAATTAATTATGTCATTTGGGAACAGGAGCCAGCAAGGTGCCCAGGTGGCACTCAAAGGCCAATGGCATCCTGGCTTGTATCAGCCATAGCGAGGCCTAGAGACATAACTGTACTCTTCTACTGGTCACTGATGAGGGCTCCTGTCTAGTACTTGGGGCAGTTCTAGGCCACTCACTTCAAGAAAGAGATTGAAGGGGCTAGAGCAGGTCCAGAGGAGCAACGAAGCTGGGGAAGGGACTGAAGGGAAAGTCTGATGAGGAGAGGCTGAGGGAGCTGGAGACGTTTAGCCAGGGTATTATTCTCCCTCTCTACAACTCCCTGAAGGGAGGCTGTACTCAGGTGCAGGTCAGGCTCTTCTCCCAGGCAACTAGCGACAGGGGGAGTGGGCAGGGCCTGAAGCTGCACCAGGGGAGGGTTAGGTTGGGTGCTGGGAAGCCTTTCCTCACAAAAAAGGGTGCTCAGGCACTGGAATGGACTGCCCAGGGCAGTGGTGGAGTCCCCATCCCTGGAGGTGATGAAGGACAGCCTGGCTGTCCCGGTGCCCTGGTCTGGCTAATGTGTTGCTGTTAGGTCCTGGTCTGGGCTGGATGAGCTCAGAGGGCTTTTCTGGCCTCAACGATTCTGTTATTCTGTGAATCTACTGCTGTTACAATTCAATCCAAGTGGAATGGGAAAGCTGCTCAGAACAGGTTAGGTAACACCAAAGCTCTCTTTGATGAATTCTGAGAGACATTACACTGTGTCACTGCTACCATTCAAATGTTATTTTTGGGGAAAAAAAAAAGTAATAAAAGAAGTTAAATGAAACCAAATCAAAAAAATCCCTCCTATGACTTCTGGTAGAGTATGAATTTGAATAGTGAAGAGAAAACTTGTTTTGCCCCCAATAATAATTTCTAACCAGCCCAGCTAAAGTTTTCTAAGGAAATTACTACGAAGCAAGGGATTTCTAATAAAAACATGTCCTACTCTAGTTGCTAACTACTGCCCCACCTTCTAGCAAGCAATTACATTTGTAAACTTGGAGTTCTGTTTTGAGTTCTCTAAATGCAATTAGAGGCTTTCCTTTGAAATAGAAAAACAGCCATCTAATTCTGGCTGGAGCTGACAAATGACTATATTTTACAGCTGGTTTTAGAGTATTTTACATGAAGTTAAGATTCATTAGAATTCTTATGCTTCACTAATGAAAGTGAAAACAGCTGGCTTAGCAATTCTCTTTGCATAATTCTTAGTTTTAATTCAGTTACTTACTTTTTAAAAGGTTTCACTAACCTTTTTCAGTTAAAACCACATCTTTTAGTTAGCGCTTTTCCTAACCCTAGATTCAGTTACTGCATGAATGGTCTCCTGTGTGCATCTTCTTGTGACAACAGCACCTAACACAACAGCATTCATAAGAGGGAGCTAGAGCATTACAGATAGTGCTTGTACATTTGAATTAAGCCTTGCTCAAACAAATAAAAAACCCCACACACCTACCTATCTCTGTCTGGTCCTGTGTGAGTGCAGAAGCAGCCAGTTAAAACCACTAACCAACCTTCTATTGCTTTCATTCAAGATGACTAGCTTCATGCCTACGTACAGGCACTGAAGACAGTATTAATTTTCTTACAAGACTAAAATCAAACTATAACTAGTCTCTAGTAGCATTTAGAAATTTCAAACCAGGCAGAACGCTTGTCAAGTGCTCTAGAGTTTTCCTCATTTTGCAATTCAGTAAGTGGGTACTTTCAAAGGCAAGAACTGCTTGGAGCATCTGAATACTTCTAAAAGCATAAAACCAAGTACACATGTGCCAGACCCTCTTCTCACTTTGGAACAAGCCTCACAGTCTATTGGAAAACATTCATCATTGACTGAAGCTACAGAAAAGCTAATTAAAACATGGTGTTAGCTGGGCAAGAATGTTAGTGATGGGCAGAAAAGTCAGGAAACTCAATGCATTAAAAACCCCACACACTTAGACCAACACGTGTTAGTAGGACAAGACACAAAACAACAGAGCAACCAAGACCACTACGCTGTGGCTCTGCATAAGGAAAATCCTTGCTGAACTTATTTTTATTGCTAAAGAATAAGAACCATGATTTTCTAAGAGCAAGAAGCAAGTATTTACACCTAGACAGTTACTGGACAGCGAACAGCTCCGCTAGCCTACATGCCTTTGGCACAGTTTTCAGACCTCACAAGGCTCGGAAGCAAAAGGCGAGTATACTTTACAGCACTAAAAATCCTAACATATACTGATAACGAGCTTGATCACTTGGTAATGAATTCAAACTGATGATAAATGTATACTGCAGCCACTGTATTACAACTCACAGATTCACAGAACATTAGTGATTGGAAAGGACCTTGAAAGATCATCCAGTCCAGTCCCCCCACCACAGCCGGACCACCTAAATGAAGTTACACAGGAACATGGTCAGGAGGGTTTTAAACATCTCCAACGTCCCTGGGCGGCGCATTCCATCACCCTCATTGGGAAGAAGTTCATTTTCATATTTATGTGGAACCTTCTCTGTTCCAGCTCACACCTGCTGCCTCCCTTGTCCTATCATTGGATGTCAATGAGCAGAGCCCATCTCCATCTTCCTGACACCTGCCTTTCACATATTTATAAACATGAATGAGATCACCCCTCAGTCTCCGTTTCTCCAAGCTCAAGAGACCCAGCAGGGAGATGCTCCACTCCATCATCTCTGTCACTCTGTGCTGGACTCTCTTCAGCAGTTCAGTGTCCTTCTGGAACTGAAGTGCCCAGACTAGATGTGGTTCTCACCATGGCAGAGTAGGGGGGGAGGAGAACCTCTCTCAATTTCCTAACCATCCCCCCTTCTAATCCGCTCCAGGATGCCATTGGCATTCTTGGCCACAAGGGCACATAGCTGGCTCATGGTCATCCTGCTGGCCACCAGAGCAGTTTTATTTGAGCTGTAGCTGTAGCTCAAATAAACCAGTGTCTTTCCTGGAAGCGTTTAAGGACAGACTAGATGTGGCACTTAGTGCCATGGTCTAGCTGATGTCATGGTATCATGTTAGAGGCTGGGCTTGATGAACTCTGAGGTTTATTGCAGCCTCAGTAACAGTAATTCAGAGAGGCAAGAGACTGACAAATCTCCACAACTTTAAGTAATAAGGGAAATATACCATTGTTATTGTGTGTGTTCTGAGGGGAGAGCATATGTGAAAGAAACAAACATTTAGCTATAGATTTCTATTTATTAATTGATTTGCAAAACTTTTTGACCGATTCTCATTCTTCTTTCACTTAGAAGCGTGGTCTACACATTCAGTCTAGGACATGTCTTGTCACTGCACTAGACAAAGGTAACTACTT
Organism: Rhinopomastus cyanomelas; assembly: GCA_013400115.1. Classification (NCBI taxonomy): domain Eukaryota; kingdom Metazoa; phylum Chordata; class Aves; order Bucerotiformes; family Rhinopomastidae; genus Rhinopomastus; species Rhinopomastus cyanomelas. The sequence continues at coordinate 159,403 of VXBP01001307.1, read as the reverse complement.
GAAACATTACGACAGCAGCAAATTTGCCCATGGGAATTCTCCCAGAGACCTCCGAGAAGGAATAGGAGGGGCAAGAAACTGGAGAGAACATTAATCTAATGTACAATCAGAAGAAAGAATAATTTTAAGTCAGAACACTCCTAAATAGATAAGCATCTCTTCTGCTATACATTTCAACAGGATTAATTGCAAGAACATCTCAAACCTGAAATCTAATCCTTAGGTTCTCATGCAAACTTACCTTGACCTGAATTGTATATTGCTTTCACAGATTTTTTCACCTTCTGTAGTGCAGTTCTGTCTTGATCCAATGCCTACAATAACAAGAAATAAAAAAACTTGAAATATGTACTTTGTTGATCAACAGATTATACTGTAACATTTAAAAAGAAACCCACAAAACAAGTAGCTTCACAGGCTGGAAAAAACTGCAGTTACAACACATCCAGCTGGCAGGAAGGTCCAAGGTTATTCAACTCCTTCAAGATGAATTAAATAACTGAAAAGGCTCTGAGAGCAGAACAGAGCAGCAATGACAACGCTAAAAGAAAACCACTATTTTTAGTTTTGAAAGGGACATTTGCTCCAATTCTGATACATTTTTGAAAAAATTGCCAAGAAATACTTAGTAGATGCTTCTATCACAGCCCTGTATTTTCTGCTGGAGCCTGGTATTTTCTACTACATTGCTTGTTAACTTCTACACTTTTCCCACTGTAGTCTCCCAACTACAGGCAGAGATTATCACACTAACCTCTTGCACCAAATGTCACAACACAAGGTTATAAACAAAAAAAAACCAAAAGCTGCAAATCAAAAGAAAAGGATCAAGATCCACTTTTGCTCAACATAACAATGAGGGAAATTGGCAATTGGCCTCCCTTCAGGGGAGGTTTGGATTGGATTTTAGGAAAAAGATCTTTCCTGAGAGTGCTTGGGCACTGAACAGGCTGCCCAGGGAAGGAGTGGAGTCACTGTCCCTGGAGGTGTTTAAAATACGAGTAGCTAGAGCACTTGAGGCCATGGTCTAGGGGTTAGGGAGATGCTGAGGGATGAGCACTAGACTTGATGATCCTGGAGGTCCTTTCCAGCTCTGGTGATTCTATGATCCTCTAATGTGAGCAAAAGGAAATACATACAATAATAACACTCCAACAGCCATTTTCAGCATTCCAATATTCTGAACTTCAAATTTTCTGCAAAAGTTTAAAAATCCAGAAAAAAGATGTTACTGAGTAATGATAAATTTTGGATTAATTTTAGGTACTTTTATTAAGCAATGTAACTTCTTCCTAACCACTCTTGATCTTAACAGTTCAAGTTAGCAAGAGAAAGAATAATTATGATAAAGAAATAAAAGTAAACATCATTCTAGACTTGTGGAATTAAGAAACTTAAAAGCCACATACTGATACTATGTGCAGTGATCCAGTTAATCTCACTGAACTGAGTTTTGGATAGTCTGCATACTTAAAAGTTGCACACTGTTCCCTGCAACCCCTGGAGAACACACACAGACATGTTACATAACTTAGATCACAGACAATTTCCCGTCACATAAGCAACATCAGACCAGAAGACTGCAGAGCTTGTACTCAGAATTACTGTCAGGCATGCAGCCCAGCTGAGCCTGTTTGCTGCTGTGGTTCAGAGTTCACGATGCAGAGACCCTCAGGTAGCCACATCATTCAAACAGCTTAAAGCCTGCAGCTCCTCTGGGGCTGACATCTGAACGCGGGCAGACTAAGGCAGAATGACAGCTACTCCTACTGCAAGGAGCAGAGAGGGACATCACCAACACCACTGAGTGAAAGTGGAGCTTTCACTGCCAAGTAGTTGTACTGAGTACTAAGAAGCCCCAAAAAACTGCAGTAGGAACTCCATATCAACTAGAGTGTTAGGCACAGGAGATGGTCACACCTGAGGGTATCCCTCCTACGTAAATCCAAACTGCTGAGTGTTGTACGCTGTGGTGCATGTATCCTTACAGCTGGAACCCACAGAGAGAAGACAATTAACATATAATAGTTCTCTTTTGGAGTGACCCAATTTTTAACAAGGCACAAACTGCAATGTTAATTGAAAATCTGTAACAAAAGAAATGTAGTCTTCAGTTCTTTTATTGAAATCCAACATAATCACACAGCCAGGTCCATGCTAGCTAAGATTAACAAGCCTGGAACAACAGGATTGATGAGTTTCTGACTCTATTTATCTCTAGTTTTGAATGTGCAGCACAACAATGGATTCAAATATTCCAAACTGCAAACACCGTTACTGGTTTTTGCTCCCCAGTAAACTAGCAGATTTTACTTTACTTCCGTCTTGACAGAGTTGAAATGTTTAAATTTAATAAAATATCAAGAGCTCTGTGTTCCTTTCCAAGACAATGCACAGCAGAGAATTCTTAGATTCCTTTCCAAAACACTGTCAGAAGCTTTTGCTCCTGCTTGCATGCTATGCTGGCAGTTGCTATCACACGTTCATACATGATCTGGATGAGGGGATCGAGTGCACCCTCAGTAAATTTGCAGATGACACTAAATGAAGCACGAGCGTCGATCTGCTGGAGGGTAGGGAGGCTCTGCAGCGGGATCTGGACAGGCTGGAGAGATGGGCTGAGCTCAGTTGTATGAGGTTCAACAAGGCCAAGTGCCGGGTCATGCACTTTAGTCACAACAACCCCCAGCAACGCTACAGGCTTGGAGAAGAGTGGCTGGAGAGCTGCCTGCTGGAGAAGGACCTGGGGGTGTTGATCGACAGCCGGCTGAACATGAGCCAGCAGTGTGCCCAGGTGGCCAAGAAGGCCAATGGCATCCTGGCCTGTATCAGAAACGGCGTGACCAATAGGAGCAGGAAGGTGATTGTGCCCCTATACTCGGCACTTGTGAGACCGCNGACCAGAAGAACAATATTAATTTAAAATCACAGAATCATTCAGGTTGGAAAAGACCATTGGGATCATCAAGTCCAACCATCAACCCTACTCTACATGTTCACTCCTAAACCATATTCCCCAACACCACATCTAAGTAACTTTTAAACACATTCAGGGATGGTGACTCAACCACCACCTTGGGCAGCCCATTCCAGTGCCTGACCACTCTTTCCATGAAGAACTTTTTCCTGATGTCTAATCTAAACCTACCTTGTTGAAGCCTTAAGCCATTCCCTCTAGTTCTGTCACTAATCACCTGTGAGGAGAGACCAGCACCAACATCTCTACCATGTCCTTTCAAACAGTTGTAGAGAGCGATGAGGTCTCCCCTAAGGCTTCCTCAAACTAAACAGCCCCAACTCTCTCAATCTCTCCTCGTAAGATTTGTTCTCCAGGCCTTTCACCAGCTTTACTGCCCTCCTCTGCACTCACTCCAGCACCTCAGTGTCTCCCCTTGTATTGAGGTGCCCAAAACTGGACCCAGTACTCAAGGTGCAGTGTCTATTCAGAGCTGGAATGCAGGATGGTATATGAACATGAAACTAGTATTTTTGAAAGGATGACAACAGTTAAGACAGATATAATTCAAGGATAAAACTTTGATCTAAATTCTAAAATCAAGCAAATTGGTTGCTCAGAAGGAATAAATCTAACAACTCCGAGAAAGATGGCACTTGCTCTGAAAAATATTTATCTAGAAGACTACGACGAATAGGCTAGAAAAACCTTCCAATTAAGTTTCATGCAGAATTCAATTCAATCACTAATATGAGAGCCAGGAGGGAATCACAGAATTACTAGGGATTGGAAGGGACCTCAAAAGATCATCATGACTGGACTAGATGATCTTTCAAGGTCCCTTCCAATCTGTTATAATTCTATGATTCTATTCTATGATCTAGTCCGATCCCCCTGCCACAGCAGGATCACCTAGACCAAGTCACACAGGAACACATCCAGGCAGGTCTTAAACATCTCCATTTAAGGAGACCCACAACCACCCTGGGCAGCCTGTTCCAGTGCTCTGTCACCCTCACTGGGAAGAAGTTCTTTCTCAAATTGATGTGGAAACTCCTATGTTCCAACTTACACCCATTGCCCCTCGTCCTATCACTAGATGACACTGAGAAGAGCCTGGCTCCATCCTCCTGACACCCACCCTTCATCTATTTATAGACATTAATGAGGTCACCCCTCAGTCAGGGAAGGGAACATTCATTATTTTAAAAGTGCATTCACTGAACCAAGCAATACACAGAGATGACATCCACTGCCTGAAAGAGCCAGTGACCTAAGGCAGCCAAACATCACAGGTCAATTTTGTATCGTTATATTTGCAAGCACAATCTTTGCACGTACTAGTGTCCTTACTCCAAAACTCTGAAGAGATCAAATCCACACACACTTATAATCATACACTGGGGTAGAGTGTGAAATCTGTGCTGCAGCAGGAGCCAAATGCTATGGAGAATTCTAGGCACACAGACATTGGTACCTATGCTTGTTGGGGTGGCTTGAGGCGAGGGGTTTTTAGTTGTTTGCTTTTGCTTTGTTGATGTAACTGTGGGCAGTTTGTTTCGCAATATATTACAATCCTCTTGAGCGTCTTAGGCTAGATTGTTTGCTGCAGAGTGCTGCAGAGGAAGTAAGCTGCACTTGATGCTCAATTTAATTAGTCCAGAGCAACACTACCTTTAAATACATTAAGCTAGAAGGAAAAGCCTTGCCTTCCTCCGTTAGGTACAACTATGCGTTTGCAGTTTATTTTATTTGTGAGTAGTTAGAACACTAAAAATTTTTATTCCTCATCTTCAAAAACACAACATCTACAACATCTACCTTAGAGCATCAAGGAGCCTTTGTGACAACCTCTAGGGATTCAGCTGAGCCTCCTCCTACCTTCTGACATACAATTCCCCATCAGCACTCACTATGGAAAATGCTTCTTTCTGTACCACTGTGACATCACCTCCCAGGAGACCTTTTAAGTTCCCTGCAAGAATGTTTTCTTGTCATCCTGGACAGGTACCCACCACACAGACATGGTGCCACACAGAAGTCTTATTATTAGAAACTGTCATCTTGGAGATAGGAGCCCCTGAGATACATTAGTGAAGAAACAAAGAAAAACACCCCATCACCAAATTCAACCTGCTGACATAAAATGAAACAAGGGAAGCTCCTTGCTCCTCAGATTCAGAAGATTTTCTACACATTATGTCTGATGTACAACCTGCCAAGGTTTCACATTCCTGCATTTCATCGTATTGAAACTTAAAATCAAGAAGAAAACATCCTGATCATGCAAGTCTTATAGAATCATAGAATCATCATTCTGGCTGGAAAGGACCTCCAGGGTCATCGAGTCCAACCTTTTCTCCTAGTGTCTAACCGGTAGACCACATCCCTAAGCGCGGCATCCACTCGTTCCTTAAACACATCCAGGGATGGTGACAACTTCTACCTTACCAGTTTGGAATTCCCAAGTTACTCCAGATTTAATCTTTCCTTTCTGTTAAGATTTGGCTACTTTGAACCAAGCCTGCAATTTCAAACCATCTACCTAGTTCAGATCTGTACTACTGAGGAAAGCAGTGTCTCTCCTTCCTCATACCAGAACACTCATGTGGGTTACACTGGGATCCAGCCCAGGAGCTGTTGTGGTGAGCTCAGCTCTGTGAAAACCAGTGCCTTCTCTGGAACACTGGGGATTTCTCACCTTCCATCAGAGCACTGCACACTCACAGGGATTTGTACAAATCCACTTTGGAGTGGAAGGGAATACTTCCAATGAATCATTTCACTGATGTAGACAAGTAAGTAGTTGCACATATGTTTTTAACAGCATGACACAGCACTCAAGTCAGTTCTGGGTCAGCAAAGGTGAATGCTGACATTGCACAACCGACACATCAGTCCTCTCTGCTAGACAAGGCAGAACCACACACAGCTATTCACACAGACACAGTCTTTGCCAGTCTTCATTTCCCCCGAATCCGATCTCAGTGAAGGGAATTTCTATTTTGGGGCCCTGCTCTGTTTTAATAGTCACTCAGAAATGTTACTACAGTGCAGTCTGTGAAACACTGCACTCTGGACTCCCATCCATCTCTGGCATAGTAAAACATGCAGCAAACCATGAATTGTTTCTTTAGAATGCTGTGCCATTTCACTCTGTGTTTGTGTATGTATCTATCTCTATATATACACATACCTGTGTGCGTGCATGTATGCAGACACCAACACGCATTTGCCTGCACAAACTTGAAGAGGGGAGATTGAAGTTGGTCATCAGGAACAAATTCTTTGCTGTGAGGGCGATGAGATCCTGGAACACATTTCCCAAGGAGGCTGAGGCTGCCCCATCCCTGGAAGTGTTCAAGACCAGGTTGGCTGAGGCCCTGAGTAACCTGATCTAGTGAAGGTGTCCCTGCCTGTGCAGAAGGGTTGGAACAAGATGATCTTTAAAGGTCCCTTCCAACCTTGGTCGTTCTATGATTCTGTGTGTCGGTGTGCAAAAGTCTATATACTGGAGATAACACTTCAGATTATTCAATGTACTTATTTCCAATAAACACAAATAGTATGGATTTAGCAATGCAAATTTTTCTTAACATAAAACTGCTATTACAGAAACCAAGCACCAAAGTCATTCCTATATGCATTAAATTTATTGCTTCTAGCAACCAGCATTATCCCAGGAGCAGACATTCATACAGAGGATACGACAGTCCTCATGCACACTAACATCTACTAAAGTATCAAACATGTCCTACGTACCTTGCAAACCTTTACAATGTGAAGACAAAGAAGACCCCACTATCTTCAGTCTTACAATAATAAAACAAGTGGTTCAGGACACTGGCAATCATATTAATATGTCAGCATATATTATTAATCCCTTCAAGCAGATTATTATCCAGAGGAGATGCATTTTGGACCTGGAACAGCCTGATCATCCTCACTTAAGAGAAACTTTAGAATTTCAATCCATCATATGATGTTTGACCTAGAGAAAAATAAATATATCCTACCACCACACACAAAAATAATGCAACAAAACAGAAGTGTTTTAAGCAATGATGATACTTTTGACAAGACCTATCAATGACAGAAGCTCAGTGTCTATCAGAGCATGNCGTTCCTTAAACACATCCAGGGATGGTGACAACTTCTACCTTACCAGTTTGGAATTCCCAAGTTACTCCAGATTTAATCTTTCCTTTCTGTTAAGATTTGGCTACTTTGAACCAAGCCTGCAATTTCAAACCATCTACCTAGTTCAGATCTGTACTACTGAGGAAAGCAGTGTCTCTCCTTCCTCATACCAGAACACTCATGTGGGTTACACTGGGATCCAGCCCAGGAGCTGTTGTGGTGAGCTCAGCTCTGTGAAAACCAGTGCCTTCTCTGGAACACTGGGGATTTCTCACCTTCCATCAGAGCACTGCACACTCACAGGGATTTGTACAAATCCACTTTGGAGTGGAAGGGAATACTTCCAATGAATCATTTCACTGATGTAGACAAGTAAGTAGTTGCACATATGTTTTTAACAGCATGACACAGCACTCAAGTCAGTTCTGGGTCAGCAAAGGTGAATGCTGACATTGCACAACCGACACATCAGTCCTCTCTGCTAGACAAGGCAGAACCACACACAGCTATTCACACAGACACAGTCTTTGCCAGTCTTCATTTCCCCCGAATCCGATCTCAGTGAAGGGAATTTCTATTTTGGGGCCCTGCTCTGTTTTAATAGTCACTCAGAAATGTTACTACAGTGCAGTCTGTGAAACACTGCACTCTGGACTCCCATCCATCTCTGGCATAGTAAAACATGCAGCAAACCATGAATTGTTTCTTTAGAATGCTGTGCCATTTCACTCTGTGTTTGTGTATGTATCTATCTCTATATATACACATACCTGTGTGCGTGCATGTATGCAGACACCAACACGCATTTGCCTGCACAAACTTGAAGAGGGGAGATTGAAGTTGGTCATCAGGAACAAATTCTTTGCTGTGAGGGCGATGAGATCCTGGAACACATTTCCCAAGGAGGCTGAGGCTGCCCCATCCCTGGAAGTGTTCAAGACCAGGTTGGCTGAGGCCCTGAGTAACCTGATCTAGTGAAGGTGTCCCTGCCTGTGCAGAAGGGTTGGAACAAGATGATCTTTAAAGGTCCCTTCCAACCTTGGTCGTTCTATGATTCTGTGTGTCGGTGTGCAAAAGTCTATATACTGGAGATAACACTTCAGATTATTCAATGTACTTATTTCCAATAAACACAAATAGTATGGATTTAGCAATGCAAATTTTTCTTAACATAAAACTGCTATTACAGAAACCAAGCACCAAAGTCATTCCTATATGCATTAAATTTATTGCTTCTAGCAACCAGCATTATCCCAGGAGCAGACATTCATACAGAGGATACGACAGTCCTCATGCACACTAACATCTACTAAAGTATCAAACATGTCCTACGTACCTCGCAAACCTTTACAATGTGAAGACAAAGAAGACCCCACTAACTTCAGTCTTACAATAATAAAACAAGTGGTTCAGGACACTGGCAATCATATTAATATGTCAGCATATATTATTAATCCCTTCAAGCAGATTATTATCCAGAGGAGATGCATTTTGGACCTGGAACAGCCTGATCATCCTCACTTAAGAGAAACTTTAGAATTTCAATCCATCATATGATGTTTGACCTAGAGAAAAATAAATATATCCTACCACCACACACAAAAATAATGCAACAAAACAGAAGTGTNGATGCAGCCCAGGATCAGGTTTGCCTTCTGGGCTGCAAGTGCACACTACTGGCTCATGTTGAGCCTCCCATCCACAAGCACCCCCAAGTCCTTCTCCTCATGGCTACTCTCCAGCCAGTCACTGCCCAGCCTGTACTTGTGCTTAGGATTGCCTCGAGAACCTTACACTTGGTCTTGTTGAACCCCATCAGGTTGGTTTGTGCCCACTTCTCCAGCCTGTCCAGGTCCCTGTGGATGGCATCCCTGCCCTCCAGCATGTCTGCTGCACCTCACAGCTTGGTGTCGTCAGCAAACTTGCTGAGGGTGCACTCAATGCCTCTGTCCATGTCACCGACAAAGATGTTGAACAAGACTGGTCCCAGGACTGATCCCTGAGGGACTCTGCTTGTCACTGGCCTCCACTTGGACATGGATCCATCGGCAACCACTCTCTGGTAAAAAACTGCCTTGATGGCCACACCCAATCTAGTGGTCCACCAGCTTGGAGACCAGAATATGGTGCAGGACAGTATCAAAGGCCAATCCAGGTCTAATCCATGCACCCATGACACCTAACCCCTCCACTTATTTTAAGGAATTATCTTCTATTAAAAAAACATTCAATGTCCAGTACTTAAGGCTAAACACACAAACGGATAGTGAATATGTGGTAGCCACATGCACGTCTTGTCAGACAACGATTAACTATTTAATGGAAAATAGATGCATGGTATCTTGGCTTTAAGAGACTAAAGTATAAAGTTTTTCATTTATCAATTAATGCACTAATCTAACCCTGGCACAGAAGTGAAAGACAGTTACTACAGTCTGTCTTAGGAAACAGGCTTTTCTGGTCAAGTCCCCGTTACAATATCCACACAACAAAGTAGAGCAACAGCACCGTACAAAGTCATGGAAGCTCAGCACCAGTAACAGAGACAACTTAGTAAATGATAGACTCATAGCACCATAGAATCATTCAGGATAACACAGACGTTTCAGTAAGATAAAAGCTCCGTAATCTCCTCAGTGAAATACAACCAAAAGAGAAGGTAAGCTTTGGTGTCCTGTGGCTCACCCAGTCAGACATGAGCAAAACCACCAAACTCCCAGAGAAGAGATACAAACCACCCTTTGCTTTCTGCTCAGTTTGCACTGGCCTGACAGTGTGAAGCAAGTTTCCAATCATTCTGTGCACACCACAGAATCAAGGGAGTGGTTTAACCATGTAATTCTAAAGATGCTTCATCAGTTCATGGAAAAGGTGGAAGCACACAGCTTGAAATTGTCCCAAATTACTTAACAATCCAAAAGCTCTAAAGCAAAGAAGGTAAACCAAAGCAAAACCCATATCCACAAGCACTTACCACTATAATAACTGCCACCAGCATCACTTTGCACACCACCATTGATCAGCTACTCTCAAAATAAGACCAAAGATAATATTCTTTCTCTAGTGATTTCCATGAAAATTGCCAACTTCAGGTGATTAACTATACATTAACAAAAAGAGCACCATTAATCAAACTTAAGAAGTGTATTTTCCCAGAAAAGACGTTTTTCAGGTAATGCTAAAGATGAATGGAGATCCCATGAGCTGAACTCCTCTTGCATCTCCCACTGTTAGTTGCGTGGCCTTGATGCAATACCACAGCCTCTCTCCATACCAACACACGAGAGAAACCATTAACACTTCAATCCTGTAAAGGTTCCGTTAGAATGAACGAGCTCACTCGTGCAGACTTTTAAAGACTTAAGTCTTTAAAAAAAGACTTAATAAATAACAGTCACTTGATTATTCTTCAAGTATTACTCAAACACAGCAGATACTGCCTGTCACATCTCTCCACGAAGCCTGAAACTACTAAATTGGAATTTGTTTTGACAATTGATCTTTGCATCCCTCTTTGCAAACATGCTCCCACCCAGAAGTCTTTTTCTACAACGGCATGAAGGCAGGTTCTAATTGCTACCTACACATGATTACTGCTGGGTAAAGTGAGTGTCACGTTCTCAAATGGATATTTCACCTTGTGCACGCACTGACATTTGGGGGAATATTGTGGGGCTGTTCCTCTCTTCAAGTTCTCAGTTGAGTTGCACTGGTATTTCTGAGTCAGTCTCATTTTTGTGCACAAGGTGCATTTAGAGGTAACTGAAAAATAAAACAGATTTGCTTCCAGGTACGATGATGACACAGATGAGATTGTTTGTCTAAATTCTGTTGTGTAGAAGGTGCTGAAAAACCTACAACTAGTGACAGCACTTGAAAATGTGAAGTGACAGATACAAAATCTTCCTCAACTCTCAACCAACCAGCTTCCACTGATTAGAAACTAATCTTGGTGATAAACATCACAGAATGGTTTGGGAATAGACCTTAAATATCTTCTAGTCCAACTGCCCTGCCACAGGCAGAGACATCTTTCACCACATCATTTTGCTCAAAGATTTGTCCTACCTGGTCTTGAGCACCACCAGCAATGGGGCATCCACAGCTTCTCTGGGTATAGTAAAGTATCCAGCCACAACTACTTAGTGACAATGGTCTCACTCTTACTAGCAAAAATATGCTTGAACTAACCATCAGTTCAAGTGAAGAAACCAGTTCTCACATCAGTGCAGCACACTTCTGCCTATTTTTTACTACAGCAGCAGATAAGCACAGTGGCATGGTTACAGAATTATTGAGGCTGGAAAAGTCCAAGCTAACGGGGTAAAACGTGGTTAGAGCTTAGAAACCAGTAACCCCACAGCTCCGGAAGGATTCCAGCGCTGCACACACCACTTGTGCCATTGCTATAGCTGGGCAGCTCCAGCAAGTGATTGTACAGACCACAAATAGAAGACTCTGCCCACATTATAAATGCTTCTGTGCTTAACATTAAGTAGGGCTGTGGTGTTCTATTTTTTAGCACATCATGGCACACTGGCACTCTTTTTTCTTTGGAATTGATCCCTCTTGTCTACATTAGTGATCTACTAAGAAACCACTTTAAAAGCACAAAGTGAATGACCTTAACAAAGTGAGAAACAGAAGTCTATTCTGTGACTGCTCACACAAAACAGTTCTTTCTTCTTTTCGAAGTCCAGTGGAAACACATTACCTAGAATGAGAGCCTTGGCTACCAAATACTACCCTAGGAGACACTTTTTCCCAGCACACAGATATACAGTTCAATAGACACAGTATATAAATTTAAATGTTAATTTATTGAAGATACTTGTAATTTAAAAAACCTAATACTCTACAAAGTACCGTTTCCAATTAATTAGATTTAAATCTAGCCTAAGAAGCTTACGTACAAGAGAGATAGATGAATATATTTCAAACAGCCAGAACAAATTATTCATTTTCTACAGCAATTAAGAACACCAGAGGACAGCACCCAGCTGAGGTAAGATCTTTCAAAAGAAAACAAACTGAAGCAAGACAGCAGACTAACAGCATCAACAAAAATGCACTGAACAGATGTGCTGGCAGGCACAGATTTATTACAGACTCATAGAATAGTTGGAAGGGACTTCAGCGATCAGATAGTTTCAACCCCCCTGCCATAGGCAGGGACACCTCTGACCAGACCAGGTTGCCCAGAGCCCAGTTCCAGGGAGGGGGCACCCACAACCTCCCTAGGCAACCTGTTCCAGGGCCTCAGCACCCTCACGGTGAACAATTAGAAAGAACTGCAATTCTTAGCAACTTGGATTGGGAAAAAAAAGCACAGAAGTCTGTGGAGAATTTCTTCCCCCCATCTCTGGCACCGAATTTCAGTAACATTAGACCTCCTTCATCTGCAATACAAAGCACTTTCTTTCTGTGTTAACTGTGCTCTTTCTTCTTTTGGAACCTCATTTTGTGGGACGCTCTGTATTTACGCTGTTGTCCCAGCAGCTCACAGGTATTATCTAGTTCGTGAGTGAAGAGGCACTAGTTCAGGACTGGTGTTGAGCAGCTCTACAGATTTCAGTCAGTTGTTATTTGTTGGTACCTGATATGAGCAAGCAGCAGAGATGCAAGGGAATATAGGAACTATAGTAATGGTAGACTAAGTTGTTTCAAAACATTACTGCTGCCAACAAAAACCATCTTTTCTTTATGAAATGTCATCTTTGGTGAGGGGAAGAATGGTCCCTTAGCTAAGAACAGAAAGAATTCACACTCATTTCTTCCCAACCCCTGAAGAAATACCTAAATTCACAGTGATGCGTGACTGCAGCATTCCATTCTGAGTGGAAGGGCAGATATATTAATGAATTTATATTACTGTATGAAAAAAACCAGATGGAATTGAGTCTTTCTGGTCTAAACTTCAGATTTCAATGATTTCATTAGGTTTAATAAATACTAATAATTATTATTTCCATTACAACAAGGACCTTCAAGACCACCACAGCATTCTCAACTGCTTACAGCAAAGTTCTGTTTTGTTGTTGGAGTGTTGTGATGACAGACTCGACCACTTTACATCATGTTAAACCTGCAACCACCACCACCACAAAATTCTGAGCTACACTGAGGTCACCAGCTAGGAAAGCATGTCATCTAACTCCTCCTACAGTGTGTGATGCAGACTGACACTGTAGGATCACATCAGGAGAAAGACTATAATCCAGACATATTTTAGAAAACAAGCACACATTAATTTTGTTTTAAGGTAAAAGTTAAAAACAGAAAGGAGAGGTTTTAAGACTTTCAATCAGAGCTGTGTTCCTCATCATTACGATTAGACTTTGGCTTGAGATGATTTAGAAAATGCACAAGAGAGGCTTTGAGTCTCTCCTCACAAGAGGAAGACAAAAATCAAATCACAAAGAGTATAATTTAGATGTGAAGCACTGAGTTAATTTTGAAATTCAATGTCACGTTCTTTGACACAAGCAGTTCTCTGAACATATTTGATATAGTGGAGAAAATTAGAAAAAAGGAAATATAATCGCTGGGATCTATTAATATTTAATATGTATTAAGAAAGTTAATATTTTAACAACCTCTCATCTAAAAACATCTTTCTCTTACACTTTTTCTTCTGATTGACATGAAAAATAGCATGAGCGTACACCAGAAAACTGAGATGCACGTTATCCTCACTGCGATACAGAAAAAGTAACGCACGTAAAAAAACCCCAAACCTACAAACACCTAGTATGTATTACATGTACAATGCCATATACACTTTAATTAACAGAATAAATCTTTATTCAGCTCAAGACCAGAATGAGATTCAATTTCTCAATACACTAGCAAAATACAGTGAAATGAGGATGGTTATCCAACCTAAAGCAAGGATCTATCATCCACTGGCAGACTAGCTAAGTCCAGAAAGGCATTTCTGAGACACATTCACAAGCACAAGCTTTAACAATCAATCAAGGCTGAAAGACAAGCATATACTTTTCCTGAAATCCTACAGTGTAAAAGTGACTTTAATTTGTCCAAAGTGTGGACATGACCTGCCAAAGCCATGGGGACAGGGCAGAAGATACCATTTACCCTTCCACACGAAGGGCACTTCAAATACACCGCTGATTTTAAAGGTATTGTTTTAGAACCACAATCAAATATAAAAGAATTTGGCAGAAATTTCCACTACATTTCCAGTGCTTGCAAGAAAATTGCTACCTACTTCACAGCATTTTTTAACCTACAGTTATGTTTGGTAAAAACAGTCCTATGCTACTTCTCTTTTTATACTGTATTAGAGAACAGATACCATTAGAGAATATTCTATACATTTTCTTAACATTACTAAGCTTCAGACAATTTACAGCCAAGATCCTAAATGGAGCTGAATTACACAAGCAACAACTTTCTGCAAAAATACTTACTGCCAGCTATAAAAATAGCTGCACTGAGTTCCATTTAGCAAATGCAACTGATGTAGATTTCCATTTGTGTGCATACATAGATAGAAAATCCAGGTTACAATAAAACACAGGACAAAACAATGCCATAACTTAAAACCCACCCAAAAGTGCAGTAATTACATAATAAAAAGTATTCAACTGGAAACCAAGTTATTAACATTTTAGTCCCACGATGGGTTTCTGAAGTGTGCGATCCCCTCCCCACCCCCAAGCACAAAACCAAGACTAACAGTACACTCCTTTGTGGCATTTATCGTACAACTACCTTAGGTCTCAAAAACTATTTCTTCACGCCAGCAGACTAAAAAAGGATATTTAGAAATTAATGGATGCAATTAGCACTTAAATAAAAATATCAACAGTCTTAAAGACACTCAGAAAGTTCACATATCTGATGAATTCACGTCATAGCTAGACAGACCTAGATACTAGAGTAACAGCAGGTTAACAGGCTGCAGTACTTCAGAATGAATTAAGAGCACAGTAGCTCTCACAGAGCTGCAGAGCAGCAGCTAAGAACACAACAAACTTCTACATTCATCCAACAGTTGACAAAACACCCTTGGCCTCAGACAATACTGGACATAATGTTATCATCAACAAACAGTAACTTCTCACAAACACTTTTACTCAGCCAGAAAGACAACTTCATTTTTACATTGACTGTATTTTTTAATTAAAAAAAAGTGAAACCTCCAAATACAATTTAATTCAGTGGGAGTTTACAAATGAAGATGGATTTGTCTTCATTTTGGAGACATCTTTTTCCTTAGAAAATAAAATCATGTCACTGTTTCTGGTGTCAGGCACTGTAGCAGGCTGCCCTGGGCCTGGTGACCGCGTCACCATCTCTGGTCGTGTTTAAACATGGTTTAGATGTGGTATTTAAACACAGGGTCTACTGGTGATCTTGGTAGAGTAGGGTTATCAGTTGGACTTGATCTTTTCCAAGCGGAACGATTCTATGATTTTATGTCTACAAAACACAACGAATACCTCACAATACACGCACGTGTATCGTTAAAGACACTGGAATGTGAACAGGTATATAGAAAAATGGTAATGTAGTGAAAATTCAGCCAGGAAAGATTAAATGGTTAAGCAAATAATGGTTAAAGTCAACAGCATTCCACATTCCAGCTGGTATTTTACAACCAGAAGCAACAGGTCAGCAGGCATCCCTACAGGATTCTGTGCAAAGCCAGAGTGCCCAGTTGCTCCACAGGACCTGAAAAGATGGGTTTCCCATTTCCCTCTGCCAACCACTCATTCCCACTGTCTCCTTCGTACTAGCACACCAGTGTTCAGAAAACCCCAGAGACAATACATCGGACGAAAACTGCTTCTTGTGTTGTGTTATGGCCAGCACAAAGCAGCACAACTGCACCTTTGGAGGCTCTACCCCTTTTAGTGGATGCAGGGACTTGTAACAGATTAAAACTGCCAAGTTCTCATAACCTGTGAAAGCAGCCAGTTACATTTAATATTTCAGCCGCATTAGGTTCCACTCCAGCTGCATCTCTTCCATTACACCTACTTTTGAGCTGTGAAGACACATCTGAAGCTGTAAAACTTGGATCCTTAGAAACCAGATATGAATATTCATGCACGTAGGAGTTAAATTTTCTCCTTTGCCAGCTAGGGTGACTCAGGCTACAGATTTCCTTTTTTAATCTCACATTTCTGCCTCTCGATATTAAAGTGCTTATATCCCTCAGAAACTCAAATCACTAACTACAGTAACTAAGTGGACTTCCTTTTTTCCCCATGATCTTCACAGGTGCCTAAGCCACTGATGAAGTGCAGACTGAAGTTTTGCACAGAGAATTACTGCCCTTAACACCACCAGTGAAGCCAAATCTCAAAAGCACTTCATGCAATGTTAGTGTGCTGCATTATTAACTCTAATTAGCCGGTCTAATCTTCCCCCACACCACACATCACTCCAAGCAAGCAGCACCTCCCCTCTGCATGCTTCTTACTCAGAGACAGCATTTAGTTCTGAAGACCACAAGATGGCCTTTGCAGAGAACTAAACAGAAAGAAAATACCAAGTGGTGCGATGGAATTTGTAGGAAATTAGCAGTAGCTTTCCCAGAAATACTTGCCCTTGAACATCCTTTCACAGAGCAGCCACTTCAGAAAACCCACCTTTTCACCTGAGACACTAAATAAAACCCTTCAAATCTTCTGAGAGCTGCTAGAGGAGACACAAGCTGCATCTCTGGGGACAAGTACATGACAAGACAGAGGCCAAATACCCTCCCTGCCTACATAAGCCTATAAAAATCCCAAATGGCAAACAGGGGTGGATATCTAGTGACTGAACAGAGTCTATTCTGGCACAAAGGGCAAAGCTAAAAAATGGAAAAGCACAGTGCTTCACACCACAGATGGTAAGCTGTGGAACTTCTCATGGATCCTAAAATGCCTTATCTTTCTTTTTGTAAAAAAAAAAAAAAGGGCAGAAAAAGGGAGTCAGTAATGGAAGAGAAATTCAGCACAACCATTAAATTTAACTCCGTTGTTCTGTCATACCCTGAGCTGCAAAGAACTGGAGACTGGGGGATGATAACAGAGAAGGTAGCCCTACACCTCTGCCCTTTTCCTACACTCTTGTCATCTGCTGTTGGTGATGTCAGAAAAGACCCAAGGCTTTTATCAACTTCTGGACTATCTTAGCACAGCTGTTCTTCCACTTCCTAGCAGTATTTCTGTTACATAAGCTGCAATGAAAAGGAATTCACCAGTAGATAACCATATATGCACAACATCCAGCAACAGACAAACCTTGGTAAAATACAGAAAAACACAAAGCTCTGTAGCAAACTATGACAATTTTTCCTTCCTTCATACAGCTTTTCATTTGCTTCGGATCTGAGTATCAGGCATCATTGTAAAACCCTAAAAAGCAATTTGCCTACAGAAAGAGGAAGGTTTTCTGAGAAGTTCAGCAGTAATTCAGTATTAACTGAACATTCATGTTAACTGGGCTAATGAAACGCTGCACACATTTTGTTTTCCAAAGGTATACAGCCCTTAGCCATCAGTCCATGTTTCACAAGTTCTATTGACATGCCCTAGCAAAAAATCAAACCATTAAACTGAAATAATTCCTGTTGTGTATTTTACAGTGTCTTAAACTCAAAAGAGAACAAAAGCAGACTGTTTCATGTTCAGATTGGAGAATGTTTGTTTGAACAGTCATAGAGAAAGGAAAGCTATGATTTAATGCCAGTCTTAATAAGGACAGCTGTTTGATGTATCTTTTGCCATATACCCACCAAGAATAAAAGTCACTTAACTGCTTTATATGATTCCAGAACATCCAGTCTTTATGCATTGAATGGAAACTTACAAAAATAATGCATAAAATTGAAGCACTACAAGTCTTTTCAGAAAGCTATTTTGTTTTCATAAAATCCATAACCCTTTACTGCAAAAAGAACTGACTGTCATTAAGCTGGTTTCAGCCTTTAAAGAGGAGCATTTTAAATATAGATTTATTTGATGTATTTAGCGCTTTGAAAAACAAATCTTTGCATCAGACAGTTAAGTAACCCACCAAAATGATTTCAGTCCTTTCCTGATCTCCTTGCCCATAAGGATAGCAAGGTATGCAGGGCTTGAGAAGTACCTAGCTTAACACAGATGAACCCTACCAGGCAAACCACAAGAAAATTCCACTTTGAAGGTTCCAGGATTGGATTACATTCAGAGCAGGGAAACCAGAAAGAGTAAAAGACTTAGTGAAGATGCTGCCATTGTGTCAGAAAGACATGGTTCAATCACAGCAGCTTTAGGGAACTCCAGCTCAAAACGTCCATGGTCATAACTGTTGGAACAGAGTACCAAGACAGATTTCACTTCACACTGTTTCTGTGCTCTCTCCATTTCTCACCTTGTTAGAGACAGCTACGGGCCCAACAAGCAAAGGTACTTACATTCCCATGACCATAAATCTTTCCTTGTGAATCCACAAGAAAGCACTGCAGGGTTCTATTTCTATCTTGGCTTATTACAAGTTAGCAGTAAGCAGCTAGAACACAGTAAATCCTACACCTGGCAATCACAGTCTTTCAGAGCATTCATGAATGTCACATTGTTTGGCTCTCTGGAAGCTAGTTCTGCACAGAATGCTAAGGGCTGTAGGCAGGACACAAATAGAATGGAGCAGCAGCACAGGAAGCTGTGTGCAATGATGCAAAAAAAAATCTTATTGCCGATTTGTATTCTGCCTGAATACAAGGAAAAAAGTAAGAAAACCTCCAGCTCATTCACAGGAGGAATACAAATAGAAGATTGAGTAAAGAACTATTTGCTAAGCGCTTGCATTTGGAACACATTCAAACTCCAGTTATATACTGAATAATCATAAAAGGCAATACTTGTTAATCATGAGACTGGAGAGTTCCAAAATGTGGAAAAAGCCTGACTCAACGCCAGTGGTACATACAGTTTGCATAATGTACACAGAGAGACATCAGTTAAGGTGATGGCAATAGAGAACTGTCTGCCACAGTGGATGTGACTAGGCACATTTCATAATAGCTTTAGAAAGACGAAAGGCAGAGCTTGAGGACAATAAACAAAGGATCATTTTATAGACATTCAACTGACAAAGTCATAGGTACTGAGGAAAAACTTAGTGTTGAAGAAATAACACAGTGAAGCAGAATAAGCAGCACAAAGGAGAAGCATTTAAATTTAAGACACAGTAAGGAAAAGATGAAGCAGACTTGCAAACCAGAATCTCTTCAAGAAATACATAATACTTGCAGCTCCCTTGTCAGGATTGTGCACAACAAAGGCCCCTTAGCATCGGAAGGGAACTCCTCCTAGGTGAAGCTTTCCTATTGTTTAAAGGAGGAAAAGCAAACAAAAATCCACACCAGACATACTTGTGACCTCCATTAAATAAACACCATATATATAAGCACAAACAGAATCCCAGAATCACCCCAGAATCACCGTAGATTCAAAGGAACCTCTGGACATCATCTAGTCCAATCCCCTGGCAGAGCAGGTTCACCTATGCTAGGCTACTACAGAAGAGACAAGAGGTCCCCTCGATATCAGGTAGGATATTCCATGTGGCCCACCAAAAAAGCTGACCATCTAAAGCTAAAAGTGACACTTGTTACACCTCAATCTAGATTTGCTGTCTTCTGAAATATAATTTGGTTTCATAGATTTGGCATCACATCCATGGAAAACCTCATGGCTCTGTCGGATATATCCCAGAGTCCACCTTGTACTATTTTTAGCCACACAAACTCCATCCAAAAATGTTACAGTAGCTTGATAAAGGTGAGGTTTGACGTTTCTTGTTCCAGAGTATTTCTAGCAGACAAACAGAGCACAAAGGGCTCCTCATGCTGGTCTCCACCATGGCTGGTGAGGACAAAAGTACACTGTGGCAGCACAATTTGCCTTGTGCAGAGACACACATGCACACAAGTCTCTCAACCAGCCCTGAGACCTCATGTCTCCCGTAGTTGGCTTGGACCTGCCATTCTGCTAGCAGGAAGGCAGACCTCTTTTGCAGTCTCTCCTAGATTCATGGCTGTCTGAACCCATCTCCCAAGCACCTTACCTACTCGTTCTGTGAAACACAGCCACACAATACGGATCTACTCCAGCTGCTGGCACTGGAAGGGGTCTGGGGCTCTCTGACCCAATGATGCAACTTCATTCTGGACTGTGGTCTCACAGGGGCAACTCAGCATCCCATATACACACAAACACACAGAAGAGAGCCTCCAGGAAAGTAAGAGTAGCCCCTTTATTCCCTTCTGCTTTACCCTGTCTTTGGTCCATAGTAAGTCCTGAACAATTCCATGATGCTCTTCTCCTCCATCCTGTACGGTCATGGAATAAATCACACTATTGAAGCAGAGCTGGGAAGAGCCAGACCAGGAGCCTTCATTTTTCAAATTACTGGGATTTTCCTACCTGTCACAATTCTACTAGGTCCCTTTGTATTTGTGGAGATGAGTCACACAGCCCAATTTCTTCTTCCACTTAGCAATAAAGCCAGAGAGGACCACTGTACATCTTGTGTCTCAAACAGTCACAACATAAGGTGCTGGGATATGAAAAAAATATGCTTTAGAAAGATTTACATTAAAGCTTGCAAATCCTATCAGAAACATGCTGCCATCCTCTGTTCCCTTAGAAAATAATATAATAAATTAATTTGTAATGGACATAAGTCTTGCCTTGAGTAATTAACATCAGCATTCCCATAGATGATACAGTCTCCCAACAACAGAAACATTGTCAGCTTCAGCAAAGGCAGAAGTATTCTTACTCATTGCCAACTTGCCCAAGCCCTTAGGGGTAAGAACTCTGAAAGCACTAACAAAGCCTCTGATCTGCCAGCAGTAACACATGAAAGAAACTGAATCTGCTTGCTTACACAGAGGAGTACAAGGCAGCACCTGACAGCATGACAGGCAGCACTGTTTTCAAGTTTCTACTGACATCAGGACAGAGAAATCTCTAACATTTGAACCTGCTCCTAGGGAGGCCCTAGCAAGCATAAAAGGTGCCACAGAAGTCAAAGAAGTTCCCTTTAAGTTTACAAGCAAATGAGCACAGAAGGCCAGATTGTGGATTGACGAAAGTAGAAGACAGCATGAAAGAGGCAACAGGTTAAGAAAAGTGGAAAGCTGCAAGACTATGCCTTCCTCCAAAAGGAAACCAAACAGCTCAAGGTGTGTATATGAGCCACTGCAGCTATTTTAGAGGAACCACGAGACGATTTCCTGTGAGAATAAGCTTCACAAGAACACGCGTTCTTCACCCGTATCCCAGGGATCAATGACATTTTCACAGACTGGAATAAGAAATACCCGAGATAAAAATCTCTGGAAAAGCAAAGGATCTCCAAAACCAAACAGCTGGCAAGGCCCACAAGCTCCAATACACTGCATTTCATGAACCTCTGAAAGCACCACATTCCCTGATATCGGCCGTCCTGCGTGCTGCTAGAAACACACTACCTTTGGTAACATCTGCTTTAACTTACTGACCCACAGCCCGCTCACATAAACGTCTTCTGCCTGTTGTCCAAGTTCTCTGGGTTTCCCTATTCTCTCATGAATCATATCCTGTGTTTGCCCAAGCTCACCCAACATGTCCAGCCTTTTACTCCTCCCACTTTCACTGAGAATCGAGAATGTCCTTAAGTCTCCTTCCCTCCAGTTTGTCCATCGGTGCCCTGCACATAGCTCACACGTAGCGACAACCATTCTCAGAGCTCACAAAAAGCTCAACATCGCTCCCCTCCAAAATATTAGTTCCCCTCTCTACTTCAACGTCTAACAGACAAGTAATGTGCTTTCAAGATAACTACAGAACAGCCAAAGAACACACCACATACTCACAGACTAATCAGCTAACAGAGGGGACCCACAGACTAACTGATCAAAACCAAAATGAATAGGATCTAATACAAACCTAACAGCTCTGCAGTTAAAAAGTCATAGTTGCCAAGGTGACTAATTAAATAACTAAATAGAGAAAAGGGAAAAACACAGAATTTCTCAAATTCTAATCAAGGAATGGTTTCCCAGTCCACACTGCTGATGTGCCTTGTGTGTGCCCACTCATGTGTGGCACAGCAGGATATACAGTCCAGGGCTACGGACTACAGACTGCTCAGACTCACCCAAACAAAGCACCTTCAGCTGCTCCTGGTGCCTGACCTTGCTACAGAAACTGTATGCATTATGCTTTAAAAGTTGAGTAGAATCTGTGAGTCTAATTTGAGTGTTTTCTGCAGAAAACATTTGGGTTTAAAATGCTGAAAAGCAAAGTGGCTGCCTCCCCACTCCTCACTTCCACCTTCTTTGCTCTCTCCATCTTGGACTGCTCAGAGCTATGTTGCAGTGACTGAGAGATAATACCACTTCTGAAGACAGGTGGGAGGAATCATCAAGGTCTACTAATTGATCTGTGTTCACCTGGAGACACTCAGAATTGTGAACTTCCTAGATTAATGAAGATCAACGCTGAAGTTGAACAACTGCTGTTACTTGAGAGAGAAGCAACAATGAAGACAATAATGAAGAGGTTTTGGACATTTTCTATCTCAGTACAGTGAGATATATATGTATGTATATCTGTGTATGTAACTCTGTGTCTGTGTCTATAGCTCATGGGGTTGTTTTCTTCTGTTGTGAGATAGGAGGAATGAATTAAAACGACTTGGTGCCTTTCTTCTCCAAATCAAGTCAGTTGTTTCATTGCCTGCAGATTCATCAGTGGGTTTGTTAAACTCTCCCTTCTCGTCTGATGTTTTAGCTAAAAGCTCTTGGCTGAAATATGGTGGGAGCTTCTGACCCATGACGCTGGTGGTGGTGACTCAGGTGAGACGCATTGGGATCCAGACAAGGACCCCCACAACACTACACTGTAGGCTGAGAATTGATTATTTCAGTTATGGTCTGTAATTATTAATTCCACAAGGAAGTAGTTCATACTTAAATGTTTCATACTGCCAATATTTACAGGAAGAATTCTTTTTAATAACCAAGAAAATTAAAATCCAATTATTCTACCAGATTATTGCCTCGAGTCACACGCCCATAATACAGAGGTTATAAGATGACAAGCTCACTCAGGTACATGCGAGTACTGCATGCACGCTCTGATTTACAGGAACTGCCACATCAGAAAAGTTCACTGCAGCACCACTAACTCACAGCAAGTATTAGCACTTTTGCATCTCCTCTCAATTGTTCATGATGTGAAGACTTAGAACATTCTGGACAATCTGTGGTAGTACAGACATTTATTTTGGCTAGCACACTGAATTTAGAAAGAGTTACTGCTATGACAAAGCACTGTCAGCTTCAACGGAGCTCCAGTAATTCAGAGTGTCTTCCATTTGAGATGCAAGCAAGCTTTCCTGTGGGTACAGCAGTGCCTTCTGATGCCTCCTTGTGCCATTCAAAGCAAAGGAAGGTATCTCACACTCCTGGAGTTAGGTTAAGCATGAGATTAAAAAGCATATATTGGATGTCTTGGAAATCTGGGGGGGGG
>VXBP01001307.1:106467-135756 GCA_013400115.1 Rhinopomastus cyanomelas | reverse complement strand
GGGGGGGGGGGGGGTGAGAGTAAATCTCAGTCATATTCTAAGCTTTGTAAAATTGACAGAGAAAAGCATACACAAAACACTTAGCTGCAGGCAATTTCTACTCTACAAAAGATATTCTGAAGATGCAATCATGAAGCTACCACTGGATATTCTTCTAGTATGTCTTTCCAACACTCACAGCTAAACCAAACACCTTGTGTGTCCCTAGTTTTGCAGCTGACTGGTACAACAGCTAATCTAAAACCGCAAAAGTAACCGTTTTTCACCCGGTTTTTAGAAAGCTAAACTCAGTTCTGATTCTGTTGTTGCAATGAATCCAAAGTACTTTCCTGGCTGGTAGGAGATCAGCTGATGGCAAATTGACACTCCAAAGTAAAACACGCTCTTATTAAATCATTTAGCATTTTAGAAAGATCGTAGTGGAAGGGAAGTCACGTGGCATCCTGCCTTTTTGATCATGGAAATTTGTACAGACCCCTTATTGAAAAGCAAAGCTGTAAAAAATGTACCACTGCTTGAAATCTACTTCTCCCCTTAATGTCTTATAAAACACAGATGCCTTGGCAAGGTTGGCACTGAAAAACAAACCCCAAGCTATTCAACCAGCTGCTTTGATTTTGTTATGCCTGAACAGTCACATGCTCAGTTGAGACCTCTATTCTGTTTACGCCTTGAGACAGTACAAAGCTTTTTGTTGTTTATGAGCGTGAGCAGCAGTTTTTAAACCATTTCCTGTGATACAAAGAAACAACTCCTGTAGAAATAATTCACCAAAATTAATAAAAATAAAAGCAAGTCTTGAGAATCAGTACATTATCAACAACTGTCCACAGACCATATAATGGAATTTGCTTTCTCTTCTCCCAAACCTTTGATATATAGACAACATAGAGCGTCTTAACAAGCAACACTAAACTGAACCATTTACGACTACCTCTGAGCACTCTCCTAGCCTGGAGCCAACATAAAGCAGCTCAGACCACATTTTCACAGGTTACCTTCCACTAAAAACACTGTACAATCATACCACATCTGTCTGACTTAAAGGCCTTAACTGCTGCTGCTGTAAGGAACACAAAGGAGGTCTATGACCAGGAAAGTCCACTTGTCACATTACCTAGTGGTTTCCAAGCAACTCACTTGTTAGGAGAAGCATTATTTTCAAAAGGTACTTGAAGGCACCTTTCAGACACTGCAAAGATGAAACATAATTGTCAGCTCGGAGCTCAAATCAACCAAAACTACTTCTAGAAGGGGATGAAAACCTTCCTGTTCATTATTTTGTTTTGCTTGTAAACACTCTCCTCTAGGCCATCTTAAGTGTTCTCAAGGAGAACAACACAGAATCACAGAATGATCAGGGACTAGAAGGGACCCTGAAAGATCATCCAGCCCAATCCCCCTGCCACAGCAGGATCACCTAGATCAAGTCACACAGGAACATATCCAGCTGGGTTTTAAATGTCTCCAGTGAGGGAGACTCCACAACCCTCCTGGGCAGCCTGTTCCAGTGCTCCATTACCCTCACCGTGAAGAAGTTCCTTCTGATATTTATATGGAACCTCCTATGTTCCAGCTCACACCCATTGCCCCACATCCTATGTGCCTTAACATCAGGTAAGTCATCCCTGAACTTTAATTTAAAGGAGTAATTTTTAACAGGTTGTGCTACAACCCATAAATCACATTAATAAGAGAATATCTGCAAAACTGTTTATTATTATACGACACTTCTGAATTATCTATCTTACACATTAAAAAATACTCTTAAAATACGTGAGAGAATTCCCAAGTCCTCTTCCAAGATTATGATTTATTACACTTGTGCTAAAAACAACGTAATACAATACATCCCATCCCGATAGAAGAAAAATAATGAATGAAAGAAAGCAATGGGGTGTTTGTTTTTATTAAGTGCTCATTCCACAGCCCTGTTCTCACTTGACAAGCAAGCAGGGGTTACTAGCTACTGTTATTGCAAGCTTAGGAAAAAGGTTTGAGGTCAGTTACCCAAAAACCATAGACCACACTGTGGCTAAACTTAATTCAGGGTCTGTTAGGATAAATATTTATTCTGTATAAAACAAGGCTATTGGTGTAAAAAATAACAGCAGTCCACACCATCAAAAGAAGAAAAAAGTTAAATCAGAAAGCACAAAATCCTTAGTCACAAAAGGAGACAAGAAAATTTTACCTCACCCTCAAGCAAATGTTTGTTAACCAGCCTGTCAAATACAACACGCAAAATACTTTGACCCATATTTGCATCTCCAAGGAGGAAATAAAAAATTGGAGAGACATTAAAAGTCTAGATCCCTCCCCCTCTTTTCCACCCACAACTTCATAGCTAGATAAGTCATACACTCAAAAGCTCTGCATCAAGACTGTTTGTGCCTTCTAACAGGTGCAGCAGGAGGCACAATGAAAGAAAGAATCCAGGACAGGCACTTCTTCAGCTCACACAGTCTGCTAACTTGAGAAGAAGAGAGAGGGAGAGAAAAGCTCTATATGAAGTCAGGTGCAACTCCATTAAATACCATTCTCCCATTTTCCCCTCTGCAGCACTTAAAAACATTTGCAGTAGTGTTATCCACTAAGTCATGGTGAGTGTTTCCAATCTGCACTCTAACCCGGTTTGAGTCAAGTGTGATTTGAAAGAAACAGTAGCTACTTCTTCATTGTACCATGCAGCAAATCACCTAACCACCCCAGCTGCCTCCTACACCCTTTAGATGATTCCAGGGGTTGTAAGTTTCCATTTCAACAGAATGGTCCAAGCAGTGAAGTGGTAGGGCAGGCTAAGAAACTCCCAGACTGTGGCCACACAACTAGAGATTTCATGCAGATGTCTGCATTTCCAGAGGTCCCGTATAATCTCACAACACATGCAGATGAAACTCTCACAGAGCCTGTGCACACTCAGCAACTGGATCTGCCCATTATATCCATCCTGCAAAATCTGCATGGCCTGCACAGGAATGCCCTAAAGTACTGCACTTCACAGAATCACAGAACATTGGGGACTGGAAGGGACCTCGAAAGATCATCTAGTCCAATCCCTCTGCCAGAGCAGGACCACCTAGACCAAGTCACACAGGAACATGGCCAGGCGGGTTTTAAAAATCTCCAGAGAAGGAGACTCCACAAGCCCCCTGGGCAGCCTGTTCCAGTGCTCCATTGCTCTCACTGGGAAGAAGTCCCTTCTCATACTTATGTAGAACCTCATGTTCCAGCTTGCACCTGTTGGCCCTGGTCCTATCATTGGATGCCACTGAGCAGAGCCAGGCTCCATCCTCTGAACACTCATCCTTTCCATATTTATAAACATGAATGAGGTCACCCCTCAGTCTCTGTTTTTTCCATGTTAAAGAGACCCAGCTCCCTCAGTCTTTCCTCATCAGGGAGATGTTCCACTTCCTTCATCGTTGTGGCTCTGCGCCGGACTCTCAAAGCAACTGTGTCCTTCTTGAACATTCGTTATGCGCTTCCAGACTAAATCTACTGAAAGCAAACAACACATGCAGAAACCCTGGGTAACGAATTTAAATGTTCTTTAAGTAATTTAGCAGTCAATCTAGTTCCTGACAAACAGTTCTACTCATGTTACAGAGCCTTGCAAAAAGCAGCACACTAGCAAACTGACCAAAACCTGCCTGGCATCAGCTCACAGTCCATTCTCTAACCCCCAGCCACATTGGTTGTAGTTGATAGTTGTTGTCCTGGTCCGAGTTAGAACTGAACTCACTCTGTGACATTTGTTACCACTGTTTGGCTGAGGACATTTTAAAATTCAGCATTACAATAGACACCAGAAGCTTCCCTCCATGTAGGGCAGAGCCAGCTCCAATTCTGCAAAGGGCTCAATATACTTTGTCATGTTTTTTTAATTATTAGTGACTGCTGAATTTGTCTTTGAACTTGCAAGACTTTTTTAGCAATTAATTGTCTATTTCATTTATAACTTGTCAATCATTCAGCTTTATGATGAAAATTATCATTTTCATGAACTGGGTAAAGCTCTTCAGGTATGTTATTATTCATCAAGAAACAGAAAAATGGCACCCATGAGGGGCTGATGAGAACTCTTAAAAGATGCAACTTCACTGAGACAATCTGCAACACCTCAGTGAACAACTGCTCTCAGCTGCTGCAGTAGTGCCTTGTGACCTCTTAAGGGCCAGCCTGAGTCATAACACGATTGCAGAGGTAGGAATCTGGTCTATTCTTCAACCTTCCAACAGCAATCCCCTATTAATTACACAGAATAACCTTGGTGCAGGTATCTCATCTGCTTCTGGCTTTAAGCTGAAACCTGGTAACTTCCTACAGATACTACACAGTTGTTTCATTAATATTACAGCAATAGTCTGACCTACTGTGCAAGTTCCTTTCTCTGTTTCAGTTTCTTTTAACCTGTTCAGTAAGTGCAAGTAGCACCTGGTTGTGGTACCAAATTACCCATAGCATCTGCTACTGAAGCTTCTGATATAAGGACTGGAGAGGTTTAAATAAACTGAAACTGGGGAACACAGCAAAAAGCAGGTACCAGACAAATCTCAGAAAGCTAAAAGGAAAGTACCCATTTCCATTTGCTCTAAGTGAAGGCCTGCAGTGAATTACTACTATTTTTCTTCCCAAACAGTAGACTAGTTTAAATATGACACCAAAAGTAAAGTTCTGCTAATGTTATGAAGAGTCGTCTCTTAAAGCTATTAAGTGATTCCACCAGACTTAAGAAACAAACATTTACTTCAAATCATCTGAAAGCTAAAGCCTGAAATACCCAGAACTCAAGTGGGAACTAAAATTAATGTACAATTTACTTTCTAACCAAAGAAAAATAAAACCAGCAAGCACAGACCATGACACCAAGACAACAATTTTAAAGAGCATTGGCTTTAATGACCTTCTAGGGATAACCTACCTATTCAACTTTAATACTAACATGCTGTTTAAGAAGAAGATTTAACCTTTTGTATAAAACAGAAAGAACATTAAGAAAGAACATTTTCCCTTGCATTAAATTTAATCCCACAGAAGTTAGAAAACCCATTTTCCTAAAGCCTAGGAGCTTGTGTGGGAAAGAAATGCTAAATAAGAAACATTAACAATTACAGGAGAAAGTAAGAAAACAACTGCAGTTTTCAAAGGAAATGAAAAAAGCAACTGAATAAAGCAAACATGACCTGGCACAGAAGCAGAGCTACTCTGAACATCAAAGGTCTCCAAAACCGTATGCTCTTAATACCTCCAGGCCTCAAACTCCTAGCTAAATTGGATATGTTTTGCTTTCTCTGTAAAGGAAAGGAGAAGCAAGATGAAGAGCCCCACGCAGAAGAAAACATGGAAGCATATTCCCCTATTTTTCATCTACCCTTTCATTCCTCTTCCCTAGAAGTTCTTCTCCTAGAACTGTATCATTTTGCATTTCCAGTCCAATGCCACTTGTAGGGCAGATGGTTGTTGACTTTTTTTTGGGGGGGAGCAGGTTTACACTTTAAAACTGACAGCCAAAACACCCAGCTCAGGAAATAGCCATTCCACTAGACAAGAACTACAGATGTCCAGTCAACAAGAATAAGGGCAAGGGGAAACAAGCTCACTCTTCAGCAGCAAGAGCCAAGGAACCAGACCTTACTGCAATTCACTCCAGTGTTGCCCACTCCTTGTTCTCAGTGCACAAGCTAGTCAAGAAAAGCAGGCTGGGGAAGAAGGGCTGTCCCAAACTCCGCTCCTGCTGTACACACAATGGCTAAAGGGGAATTGGGTAACATCAGCAGAGTGAATTACCTACCCTTTGATGTCAGTATGTGTATTGAAACAAACAAAGAAACGTCTTGGTTAAGTTAGACTTGGAGGACTACACCCTTCGCTTCTTCCATGTCTACTACGCAAGGGATCAAAAGAAAGATGTGAAAACAACTACCCCAAAGGCAATCTGAGAACCCAGAGTTAGACTATTCCTCAACCAGCAGTGTAACTAACAGCAGTTGGCTACATATTTTTAAACCCTGAACTAATCATCTCCACTTAAACTCTGCTAATCTGACCTTTCTACCTCCTCAGCCCCATTCAGACGGAGAGCAGGAGGCAGAAGTTGATGCCAGCAATGCCACCTACACAGCCAATGTCACAACTTCTCTTGCAGTACACGCAAGGAAGTTTCCATTTCCTGCACTGGCACTTGTGTGGTTAATGCAAGTTCCAGCAGCACTAGAGCAGAGGCTGTGTCTGTTGAGCTCAGGAGAAGAGGGGAAAAAAGCAGCCAGAGTAGACACAAGCATGCCACTGGAAAATAAGAAAGGATTTTCTTTTTAATTTAAGTCTTCTAACTAGATAAGAAAAAAAAACCCCTACAACAAACCAGCAACACTGAATCTTATCCTTCATTTTACTAAATTAAAGACCCTGGTTTCAAGTACTATTCATTGTTTTGAAGTATGCATCTGCCCAACTCACAGATCACACAAGAAAGCACCGAAGATCATTTTCTCTGCAGCAGGATATTCTAATATTAGCTTGGCCACAGAAATGCTGTCTAATTTTCCACAGGGAAAGAAGGAAGTTTCCTGACATTTCAAGTGTCAGCTCAATGGACAGGAACAACGCATGGAAAGCATGTTCACCGATGCCATATGCTAGTGGGTGTCAGAATATCTTCAAATAAATAATAAAATGAAATGTAGATTCTGATCCCTTCAGCCCACTAAGCTAAAATTACTCCCAAGTGTTTCAGTCTCACACATGCTTTCCACAGAGACAAGCTTGTTATAGAAGGGGTTTTTTCTGGAAAATGCACCAGCATGGGCATTATGATCTCAATTCTAGTAGTTTCTTTGCAAAAACAAACTTTGGAAAGTATATTAAAATTTGGTTTAATGTGAGATGGTGTCCTGACAAAACACTGTAAATATTTAGTTGCACTGAATTAACAGTCACATATAATTTTGAATCTTACAGCATTTCAGCTAGACATGATGAAGGAGATCTTTTCCCAATCTCCCTGACAGATAACTTCAATTGTTTGACAATAATACAGTAAGTGATCGTACCCAAGTAAATGAAGAGCTGTCACTTCAGAAACATCTCTTTTCAAGAAAGACCACAATGATAACAAAGCTAGTAAAAGAAGCCATCCTTCAACAAGTTGAAGTCATGGGCAAATGAGGAAACCACCCAAGCACTCTTCAAATTGTAAAATATCTCCAACCAGACATCTAGTAATCTTTTCTCTAAAGGTATAAAAACTAGCAATACATTTCAAACACATTCGAAGCAAAGCACTTGCTTTAATTCTACTGGGTGCCTCTCGTCTCATTCACAGATCTTCCATCAACAAAGAAATGGACAAACCACTTGGAGAAAGGGACCAAAAATAACCCAACCCGTGAGATTCTAAGAAGATCTCTCGCAATCTAAGCTGTTTAATCTGCTGTCTTGATTTTTCTGGCTGACAAATAGGTTTGTTTGCAACCTATATGATACTGTCTATCTGAATTTCCTAAATGATCACAAAATCATAAAGTAAACTAACCTGAAATGAGGGGGAAACCATTCTGGAGCAGCAGTTACGTAAAAAGAAAATAGGAATAAACTGTCAGTTATGTTATTCAAGAGAAGCAGTTATATCATCCCTGCAGCTCAACTATTCAAATGGTATCTACCTAGAAAAATATGTGAATGGTAAAGTGGTTCAAGTAAGAACAACAAAAACTAGATGTGGTAAGGACAGGTGACTTCATAGATACGGACTGCCCATTAAGATTTCTATTGGTCAACATCATGCCCCTCAAGAGCAGACAAGACACAAGGTCCAAGAGAAGGATGGAAAGCTGGGTAGAAAGCATCAACATCATGGGAAACTGAGTCAGCAAAAGAAAGAATTCTTGCCCTAAGAATTTAACTTTTATGCTCAGTAGCAAATATACTTAAATAAATCTTGTATTGGTAAGTAAGGGCTTCACCTCCTCAAGTACTAAACTCTATGTTGTCTCCAGCAGATCCTGGAACACGATCTTTCATTAGCTACCATTTGTTTTATATTTCATCATAGCCTCATGCACTTTTGGGAAAGCCACATCCAAGACACTCAGATCACACACACTTCAGGAGCACATCAGTTTGTCTGCCTTTAACCTGCCATTCTTGTGTGTGCATTTTTGTTTTGCCAGACAAACAATCTTTTCAAACAACGTATTCTTTCTTATTTGGTCCACGCCATTGACTACTAAAAGAAAGGGGAAAAAAAAAAGGCTGCAAAGCATATGAACTCGATGAGGCAAAAAAGGAGATCCAAACCAGGCTGCAGAGGCCATATATAACATACAAAATACACAACTGACTACAGTTCCTTTTAGCAATCAAGTAGTAAATGAGCTGCTTTAAACACAAACAAAAACATCCTAGAATTGCGCCAAATGCACCTGAACACCAATTATGAGAAGCCCAACATAAATAAAAGCACCAAATACTGGGCACCTGTTTGAGTTTACTGTGCCATGCAGTGTATCCAAGTGGCTGAAGCTGATGTAGGCAAAGGTGTCCCTGTTCACTGCAGGGTGGCTGGACTAGTCAAGGCGCTTTCCAACCCCAACAATTCTGTGAGGTTTCCTCACCCTAGACTGATCAACTGTGCAAGTTTCAGGAGAGAAATTACATGCTCGGGGCAATGCTTTTCTTTAGCCAGCAGGCTGATTCAAATTAACAGCCCGTACTGCTGAAGAGTGAATGCCATTTTGGATGTGCTACATTTGCCTTGCTTAGTGGGACACAAACTGTAGCACAGAGACAGAAAAGCTGCAGCTCCATTTATACAGGACTTTTGGTCTGAGGGGTGTGCACCCTTTTTTTAGTGATGTGTGTGTAGATGCCCTCACACAAAGAGTAAAACAGGCTAATACAAAACACAGAAGCCTGAATGCAGGCTCCTTGCACATCTCAACTATTCCCATGTGTAGGATACTTTCCCACTTACACTGTATCACTAAATGACCATGTGTCTCTAGAGCCTTATTTTCACTTGTCCCAGCCCATTCTGTACAAAGGCTGTGTGGTGCTCAGTCAATGAGCTGCTTTATAAAACTTTTAAAGTCTACCTATTTCTAGGCTTGTATTATTTTTTCTTCCTGTTCAAACCACAGGCTGTTCAAACACTGCTCTGAAAGCAGCAATATTAAATTTCCTCTTTCCTGCAGTTTTATGAGACTATCAAGAACAAACATGCCTGGACACATAAGAAAAGCAGTAAGATGACAATTTAGAGTCTTCTACTAATGATAAGTGTCCAGTAAACAAAACATTTTATAAAACTTGGTATTTTCAATGAATCCATTCAACTGCCATCAGGTGGCCCCCTCAATATTCTCTTCATTCAAATACTCATCTTCAAGGTGAACTCACAAGTTGTTACATCTCAGATACTGGTGACCTGGAAAACGTGCCGTTTACATGACTTTTCTAACAGCTCTGTCAAATTTGTTAACCAGAGAGACAAACCTCACTCCTGTAGCATTCAACTGACCACGAGACCTTTGTTTCTTTTACCTGTATGTCAAGTGAGCAATTGCAGGTTTTGAGTACAGACAGGAAATAAATACAAAGTCTTACAGCTTGTGTAAGCAATAGGTAAAACTTCACAGTATCAAAACATTACATTCTATACATTTAGCTCATGTAGAGTCGTTTGATCTCAAGTGATCTCAAGTGAAGTCAAGTGATCTCAACTTCATTTAAAAACTCTCAATCACAGCTGACCTGTAACTTCACTTGTAAATTCTTGCAAAGTCTTTACCAGAAACTGCAGGTGGTTAAGTTATGCAGCAGGTTGGCAGCTCAATGCACATCCATGCTGACTGGGAAGGTCTTCAAGCATGGAGCTTCACTCTCTGATGCTCAGGAATCACAAACAGTGTGTTTCTTGCACCTAATATACTCTCTGCAGGTGCATCTACCCAATTTTAAAATGTCAGGCAAAGCTCTAGCTCTAATTTGTACCACATTCTGATGAACAAAGCTCAGGTTTTCTTCCTCTATCAGAAATTAGTGGATTGATTCAGAATCTGAGATTCTTATAGCAACTTGCACTATCCAGTAGTCCACCTTTACAGTTTAGCTGATGAATCAATGATTCCATACAAATCCCCACACCAGTCCTTGTTTCCAGGGTTTACAGTATGAGCTATGCTCTGCACCTTGCTAGCTTGTCTGTATTTAGTGTCCTTATTTCCCTTTGCTTTTGTCAAGGCAAGTGCATACAGAGTGTTTCAACTAGTTGTATTGCTACAGAAATAAGCACACTATGCACCGTTCACTGCAGAGCAAGTGGCAGTTTAAATAAACACTTGTGCATGTCAATTTTATTGTTGAATTGTCTTGGGATAGCTGTACACGTATCTGGACCCAGTGAAGAAGCACTATTACTTGTGGGAACAAATTGTGTGACATAAGCTATACAGATAACAGCCCAAAAAATAAGGTAGGCCAATTCGTTAAGGAAATAGAGAGTAAAACATATATCAAATAAAATTGAGTACACACAGAATTGACAGTAAATCATGAGACAAAATTGAGACTACACAGAAAGGCAGAGAAGAGTTTCATCTGCAGCCAAGTTTGGACTTCCACATAAACATTAAAGCTATAGAAGATTTTCCAAGCATTTTGCAAGTTATATTAGTTGTTGCCATATATAAAATATGCATAATGTTCACAGATTCGATTTGAAGGTAACTGCTTTGCTGCAACTTGTTGCTCAATTAAAGAAGATGAGAAAAACAAGAAGCTATACTAAGCTACACTAAAAGCAGGCTTTGCTCAAGTAAACAACACCACTGCTACTTTCTGGTTAAAATTTCTGCATACATGTGGACAAAAATATATTGGTCCAACTTGTCATAGACATGGCGGAGCAGAGCATGCATGGAAGCATTTGAGGACTTTGAATGGAACAGGGAGACAAGGAAGGCCAGGAAGTGATTTTCAGGGGTTTAGTTAGCAGCATCTATGACAAAGAACTTCATTAACCTACAAAGCATCAGCAAAGACAAAAACTGCACTTCTCATGTTTGCTCTGCCAGTTTAAACAACATCTCCTTCCAAGCACTTCCTGAACACGCAACACCAGCTTGGCAACAAAACTGCCACCAGAGGACCATAAATGTTTTTCAGAGAGAGGTCTTAAAGAGAAATAGCATCACTTTCCTTATAGCTGTAAAAGTGAGCAGACAAGTTTTTGGGCACTCAAGCTTCTGCAGGTGACCTCACCCCAAAAGATGTTACTTCTCTTGAACACTTAACTCATAACAGCTGTTAATACCACAATGTTTTGCCAAATCTCTGTACAGACAGACTTAGTACAATCTAAAGACAAATTTAAGTCTTCACATCAAAAGCCTCTGCAGGTTTCTTTCATCCCTCTCATAATAGGCTACAAAGTAGGGAAAAACAACAAAGCACAAAAAGACCAAAAATTTTAAAACCCCACAAAAGCCCCAAGAAAACAGCATCCCAAAAAGTGACAGCAGTGCAGGTGCTGCGGACATGAACATGTGCTAAAACCAATAATATACACCCCTCTGTCCTGCAAAAATGAAACCTGTTTTGCTCAAGTAGTTTTTCCCAAATCAAATCAAAAACAATTTTGGCAAGAGCTCATATGAAGAGCAATTTGCAAAGGAAATCAAAACATTATTTATAAGGTTAGAAAAATGTAGTGTGCAAGACCAGTTCTACAGTAAAAGCAAACAACTTTGTTAAAACCTTCAAAGCAATTTGATTTAGCTTTCTCTTTAATGTTAGTTATACTTTGTGAGTTCCATCTTAATGGTTAACACAAACAGTATAAACACTCTTCTAGGACAAGAGGTTGGATCAGACCGCAGGCACACTCACAAAACGCCGTTTTCATTGACATAGCATCGTCACTCTTAAAATTTTCCCCATGATTGTGGTACTTAGTGAGGCAAGAATAATACAAAACCACAACCGACAAGAATGTCAGTTTGCCATCTCTTACATTTAAGCTTCCTACTTCAAAATTTTCTGTTACAAGTCACCCATTCTTCTCACTGATTTGAAACCCACCATCACCACAGTGCATAACATTTTTAAGAACAGAGGAATGGACCCTCAAGGTCCTGCATGCTTACAGTGTGGCACAGAGAAACAACTGCTCTCGAGTTCCCAGACAACATCCTCAGAACAGAAGAGGCTGCTCGGCATGTCAATAGAGTTGAATTTCCCAGACTCATCCTAGCACCATTCAACTTCATTAAAATGCAACAGTTTAATAAACTGACAATTAACAGTGTTTCAAGGTTATAATCCAGCTCTGTCTCATCGCTGAACAATCTACATTTGGTTTAACACCACAGTTACATTTTTCAGTTGTCTACTTACTCCATACGTGCTCAGTTGAAACAGCTCAACTACTTTCACTGTGCTGTGATTCCAAGGCAATGACATTGACAAGTAGAAGCATTTATTAAAGTGGTTGTTTTGCAGTGAGCACTACATTCATACACCTTCTTGTCATCTACCTCGACTTCTGTAAGGCCTCTGACGCAGTGCCACACAACATCCTTGTCACTGGATTGGAAAGCCGTAGATTTGATGAATGCACTCTTCAATGGATGAGGCATTGGTTGGATGATCACATCCAAAGAGTTTGAATCAATGGCTCGACTTTCAAATGGAGATTGGTAATGAGTGGTGTCCCTCAAGGGTCCATACTGAGACCAGTACAGTTCAGTATCTTTATTAATGTCACAGACACTGGCATTGAGCGTACCCTCAGGAAGTGTGCAAATGACACACTAGAAGGAAGGAATGGCATCACGGGCTTCAGGGGTGGCACTGTGTGAATCTCATGAGGTTCAATAAGGCTAAGTGCAAGGTCCTGCACTTGCAATACCAAGAGACTGGGGGATGAAGGGACTGAAAGTAGCCCTGCTGAAAAGAATCTGACAATACCACTTGACAGAGTAATCCAGACATGAGCCAGCAGTGTGCACTCACAGCCAAAAGAGCCAATCATATCCTGAGCTGCACCCAAAGATAAAGCTGATAAACTTTCTGGTGTATGTATTTGTAAACATGTTAGTAGTGCCTCACTTCCTTTATTAAAGGAGGCTGTCTTTGAAGGGGAAAAAAATAAAAATCAACTTTGCTTACATAAGTCTATCAGGTTTAAACATGCTGGTTTTCCAAGAATCAGCTCAGAATAAACTTTTACCTGACAATACATTCATGACACTAAATAACCACTTCACTATGCCATCATGTCTTCCTAAAGATTAAATTCTGCAGTCCACACAATTTTAAGGACTGATTCTACAGTAAGTGAAGCTTTGGAACCTCTATCCATAGAGTCACTCTCAGTCTTTTTGGGCACCTGCTCATCAAACTCATGGTTCAAAACAGACAACACTTCCCATGATGACAATAACCATAATAATGATACCACATACAAAAAAACCTGCTCAAACCTAATCAGAATATCTGCTTAGTTTCCTTCTCATTACTTGAAGAAATCAGTATGACCTTCTCTTAACCTTTCTTTGAAGAAAACCAGTTTTCCTTCCTTGACTTTTCCTCACCTGGACTTGAGGCAGTATGTCACTGTTTTCACATCCTGGTGAACCCCAAACAAGGCCTCATGATTGCTGAATAAAGGGGAAGAACCACCATCTCATTGCTGCTGGCTGCACTCTTACTAATGCAGCCAAGTAGGTGGCTGACCTTCGTCACAGCCAACCCACGCTCAACTTGTAATTCGTTTGAGTCCAAGGTCCTTTCTTCTAGCCAGCCTGTAAGGTGCATGGTCCTACTCCACCCCTGGAGCAGCATGTCATATTTCACTTCGCTGAACTCTGCAAGACTCCTTCCATTAGGCCATTTCTCCAGGTCTCACCAAATTGTGACTGCCGGTAGATGTACTGAGCAACTTGGTATCATTCAAATATACCTGAGACCACACCTCAGCCCATCACCCAGACAGTTAAGACATCAAACAGTACCGACCCCAAAAGCAAACCCAGAAGGATGTCACTTGCAATCTGCTACCAGCTGGACTTTGCTTCACTGAGCACCACCCTCTGGGCTTGGTAACCCACTCAAAGTCCCACCCATCCTCCAGGTTTATATCTTGCCAATCTGGATAGAAGGCTACCAGAGCAGCCCATATCAAAGACTGTGCAGGCCCACAGACTTTGCTTTTGCAAGAAGCTAACTCCAGTATCATGCTAGACGTTTAGTTCCTGGGCCAGGAAAAACCAACAAAGGACTCTATTGGGATGGTAAGCCTTTATCTCTGTACTAGGTAGACTTCTGTAATTCTCTAATAAAGACTTATAACAGGAAGATAAAATGAGTAAGCTTGAGGT
Organism: Rhinopomastus cyanomelas; assembly: GCA_013400115.1. Taxonomy (NCBI): domain Eukaryota; kingdom Metazoa; phylum Chordata; class Aves; order Bucerotiformes; family Rhinopomastidae; genus Rhinopomastus; species Rhinopomastus cyanomelas. The sequence goes on along the minus strand of VXBP01001307.1, from coordinate 121,375 downwards.
AGAGGTGGCTATTGAGAGAAAAAAGCATGTATCATCGGTCTTAACCAGAGTAATGAGACAACTTCAAGACTGTCCTTTCACTATGAGTGAAAGGAGGGGGTGTGCATGCCCGTGAGCACATCTATGTGTATAAAGGGGGAAAACTTGAAGCTTTTTGCTGCTTTCTCACAGGAGCATTAAAGGAAATTTCCCATAAGAACCATGACCAAACCCACTGTCCTCAAATCTTTCTTGTCACAATGATTATACAAAAGCTCAGCATTAGCCCACTGGTATTTAAAACCCAATAGTTATTACACAGATCAGTATTGTCCCTTTAGATGCATAACTGTTTGCTGCACTTCTCAGCAGGGAATGTACTGCCAGATGTGCTCCTTCAGAAACACAAACTCATGCTATTATCTCAGGAGGTTTCCTTCGCACTCACCTACAAGCTTTCGGCCTCTTGGCCACTATCAATCAAAGCTGACACAACAGTCTCTAAGAGAAGTGCCAAGGCACATAGTATTAACTGGATTCTGAAAAGTTTCCCCTGAAACAGAAAAAACACACTATTGGTTTGGGGCCCTTTTTTTTGAACATGCTCATATTGCCTGCCTCTGCACCTGAAACAATACTAATAATTAGTGTTCTGGGCTAATGACTTTATAGCAAGGTACTACTCCATTCAAGGTTAGATAGTGTGTTCTTTCTTACAGTTCTTCTCTAAAAGCTTTTTGTTAACCATTATTAACCAACACTTTTAACCAACACTTTTATTTATATAACTATAAATCATAATAGTTATGAAAACTGAGTTTTATTCATTGGAGTCACAAAAAATACTAGAAATGAGAACAGCTTTGGCTGGAAGAGAGACTTTCAAGATCATGGAGTCCAACCTTAACCCAGCCCTATCACCACCACTAAATCCTGTCCCCCAACACAACATCTACCCTTCTCCTAAACACCTCCACGGACAGGGACTCAATCCTCTCCCTGGGCAGACTGTTCCAGTGCCTGACATCACTTTCAGGGAAAAAATTCCTCCTAACATCCAACCTGAACCTCCCCTGCCACAGCTTAAGGCCATTTCTTCTACCACTGGCCACTATGGAGAACAGACCAACCTTTGCCTCTCTACAACCTCCTTTTAAGTAGTTGCAGAGAGCAGCAAGGTCTCCCTTCAATCTCCTCTTCTCCAGACTAAATCAACCAGTCTAACTCTATTCCAAATCATGCATCTGCAGTCCTTCAGTGATGCCATGCTGGTTTATACCATAGGTATAATATATAGGGTTGTCTCACACATATCACCCTTCTTTTTATCTACAAAAGGTATTTCCACAGTGCTCCAGTCTAAACACTAAACCCAACTCTACATCAGGTCACTTTAAAGGTCTGTCTCTTCTCCACCAGGGCCCAAATTTCCATGCCTAGACGTGTATGCTCTGTCAGGGTTTATCTGCACAGCATGCTGAGCAGAGTGCACCAGAGGGCACTTTCACAGTTTCCTAACTGATGAGCAAACATGGAGAAGCCCATTGGGAGTTCAAAACAAGTAGTGGTACTTCTCTAAAAACCAAATGAGCTAGCAAAAAGCAATAAATACTTGCAAAAATATGCTTAAAGTGAATATAAATTGTCAAAAGGCACAGCTAAATAATCTGCCATGACTGAAAGCTACCAGTGAATATAGTTTGTTCTTTCTCACATCACTTAAGCAAGTTAAAGGGTTTTACCTGCTCATCACAGTCAAATGTTTCCAGTACTGCCAAATGAAGGGTAAAGACAATTCCATATTAAATAAGTCCTGTAGCACCTTCACTGTGTTTCTGTGAAAGATGCTGTAGAAATACAGGATGTTGCTGTCAAGTCTCCTTCCACACATTTTCAGTATCATAATCTGGAGTTACCCTTGAGCTCCCTCAGTAGCCTGTGCATTTCAAAGTGCTCACAACCCCATTTTTACACCTTTGGTGCAATCTGCCGTTCGGTATGAGGACAGTAACAGTTGTCCCAAGTTGTATTTACTAGACAAAGAAACCTTTCTCATTTCATTCTTTTAGGATTGTCTGTTACCAAAAGCATATTTCTTCAAAACCCAAAGATTGCTTGTGGTCTGTTGTGTAAAGACCAGCTGTTATGTACAAAGCTCTCCATGATGCAAGACTCTGTGACTGCTGTAAGTAACAGGTTAGAATGTCAGGAAGAGTGGGTTTTCAGTCTAGTGCTGTTGAAGTCTCCCAAAGTCTCCCAAATTCCCCATCCTCCTTGCCCACAAAAGAAAAAACCCAGCCTACTCTAATCAAGAAAAAGGATAAAGAAAAGGATGCAATGATTTAGCTGTTGTAATTATCTAGAGGCAACATTTCAATGGAAATGAAGAGATAGAAACAATAGAAAATATTCTTTCCTTTCAGACACACACAAAATAGTTCTCCTTGGTTTTCATAGTTCAGGCTAGTGAACAAAGTCTGGACACATTGCCAACTACGACAAAATTGATTTGGAATGGAAGTGCTTCTGTTCTCTTGCATGGTTTCACCTGACTCCCTTGATAGAATCCTTTGTTGCTGGAAAACAATCTTGTGATAGAAAAGGGTATGAAACCACTGTAGATAAACTGAATGTGTAGCAGTTTCAATGCTACACAAGTTTCTACAGAACAGTAAGGAAGAAAAGTTCTGTTGCATTACCCTTGTCTCTAAAGTCCGTTCCCCAGTAGAATAAGAAAATTTCACAGAACTGAAGCATTAAGGGAAAGTTACACATGGGAAATTGAAAATGATTCATAAACATCATACTTTCAAAAAAGTAAGAACTAAAAAAACCCCATACTTTCCTCTTTCTCTTCTCTCATCTTAGATAAATGTCCATGACATAACGAAGAACACTGAGAAATCTTCCCTTTTCAAGATAGTTTGGATTATGCCAGACTTTCCCTGAGAAGAATAGAATTTATGTGAGCCTGAGCTGGAGCCAGTCAGTCATCCTTTCACTGCTGTAGCATGCACACATCTGTCACAGCACCAGTCTAGACCAACAGACCTCTAAACTCAGACATCAGCACAGTGAGAAACAAAATGAGCAACAGTCACTGCTGTTAGGGTTGGGGATTTTTTTATTTAAAAGAAAATAAATCCCAAAGGTATCTGCAGCCGTGTTTCATTACACTCACCAGTTAAACATTGATCAGAAAAAGTTGCATATGACAAGATCCAATTGTCTGAAAGTATATGGCAAGTTTTCAATTTCTCACTGAGGAGCAAAAGGAGACCATAAACACTTAACATTAATCCTGAAAGGTGCTCAAGTATTACAGAAGTATAACAGTACAACAGGCATCCAACAATAAAACAAGCACGAGAAACAATTGCAGCTATTCTTTATTGTATCATCAGCTTCTAACTGCCCCTTATCTACCAGTTTGCCTGAAGGGAATTTAAGCTTAAACTCTGCATCTCAAGACAGCTCTGAAAAACATCTGAAAGCTGCTTTAGGAAAAAGACTCGGAACTGCCTGGTCACGATAACTGAGTTATCTCTTGAGCGCAAGACGTCCTTTCAGCTGGAGCTAGGACACAGCAGAATGGTAATCAAGGCAGTCTTTTGGTGATCCCACATGTGCACTACTTATTCTCAGAGCAGATGTCATCATTCCCTAAAAATTCCAGCTAGCTCACACAGTAAATATCAATGCAAGGAATAAAATCAACTCTTCAAAATCTATTTGAGTAACAGAAATCATAGAGCTACTGTGGATTTAAAAGCACATCTGGTCAGAACAATGCAGAGGCTGTATTTTAAGGCACTGTATCAGTAGTCTGATTTTACTATCTTAGGATTTCAACATTTTTTACAAAGTCATTAACCACCCACATACATATGCAATAACCCACCTCTTCATATGAATATTATTAACAAGTTTTCCCAAATTCATGCAAAAATATAAAGTTAAAAATGCCTTTGAGTGAATGTAACACTGTACTGATGAAACCAGCATAGAAAAGAGTATAAACTGCAAATTCTCTTAAACTAATCTAGACTGAAACATAATGGTTCATTCCCCTGAGAGTTTGGAAAAGTCTTTAGCAATAGAATGAACCTTAAAATTGGTGTTTACCGAAGTCCACTGGATAATAACCATGCTTTAAAAAAGTTCAAAAATAATCTTGCAGTTCTTTGGTAGAAACTGTACAAAGTGCCCAAGGCTGGTTACAAAGATGACAAAGACTTTTCTTTCTGTCTGGTGTGACAAAAAAAATTAATTCTTGTCTCTTCGGAGAGAAAAAACAACCTTGAAGATTTAAAAACATTTCAATAGTTTAAGCAATGTAGCATGAAACATTTCTAGTCAATAAACTGCTACACAGCACCATCTATTTACTGTTTTCTCCTTCAATACATATCATAGCAGATTCAAATAAAGCTTGACTGTTGGGTTGCTTGGTGGTTTTTTGAGGGTTTGGGTGTGCTTTTGTTGTTTTCTTTTTTTCAGTAAGTCAAACACACAGAAGTTCTTTGGAGAATCTTCCGTAGGGTTCTGGGGTTTTGAGGTGTCTTTGTGATTTTTTTTTCCCCGTAAAAATTAATCAAAAGGGAAGTCAACAGAATCAGTACAATACTTGCTCTGATTTTTCATCTGAAATTTGTCCCAAAATTTCATCTTACTGAATTCAAATTCTCCTCTGAAATGAACTTTAGTTATAATAGGAGAGGAGTCACAATTAGAATAGACTATGTATCAATCCGCCCAGTTGCACGAACTAACTGCACAACCAATAGGAAAAAGCAACCAGGCCATGGATTCAGCTGCTGATTTCAGGAACCTCGTGATGCAGGAAGAGTACATTCACAATTCTGCAATACTTGCACAGTACTAGGTAAACAGCCAACAGAGCCACTTTCCTTTGTCTCACATTCATTATGAAAAGGTGGTTCTGATCTAAAGTACACCAGGACTGAGAGGTTATGAAGTGGGTCTAGCCGGTGAGAAAAATAGTTCTAGTTCACACTCTTATTTTAAATATACAAAAAAGTCAGTTTATCCACAAACCAGCTTAAAGTCGCTAAGAAAGGCTGTGCACTGTGTTGAATTAAGTTAGCTTGAAAATAATGACCTAACATAGGCCAGGCTGCAGGCTGTTATCAGCTTGACACTGCCTGAAAACTTTCAGCTGAAAATCAAAACGGCTGCAAGGCTGGGATCATACCCGTTACCTTAATACAGCGGGCTCAGAATTGATGTTCAGGAACTGCTTGAAGACCTCTTCAGTCATCCATGATGATAGCAGAGGTAATAAGAGCTACGTAACAGCCAATTCAATAATTTAGCTTCAATCTCTTGCTTCAGCCGAATCACAGCCTCAGGTAAGGAGATGCACAGAAACCAACCTTGCTTTCAAGCAGCAGCAGCACGACTGCCTATAAAAGCTACAACTGTAATAAAGACACACAGTCAGAGACTCTAACAGGCACTCGGCCTCCCCGATTCTGACCATCTGCGCTTCTTCATGCAAATTAATAAAAGCAAACTTTTGTAGATTCTTTGCATTATATAACGGTAAAGCATATTTATATCTTGTTTCGCATCAAACCCTGGGGTTTTTTTTTTGTATTTACAGATAATAAAACTCAAAACAAGTCCAGAATAATTAAACCACAATCAGTTTAAGTAGGGCACATAAAATAATTGCACGAACCAAAGAAATTCAAGCAGCACCAAAGCAAGCACTAGAGGCAACCACTATTCACTATTTCTTTGATTTACTGCTGTCAAATCAGACATGAAAACTTTGAAAACATGCACGGTCCATACAAATGGTTCAAGACACTGTCTATTTGGGTTTGCTTTGGACAGACAGCTCCACACTGGGACTCTACTGATGTACACATCAGGGTAACACTTCCATAAGATTCACCAGGGATGGCAGAATGCCTAATTTTATTTCATTCCGAATGCTGTCAGCTGTACTAATGCGTATTCCAAAGGCTGTACCTATTGCACATTGTTAAGACCAGGGGGCAGCAACACTGCCAAACATAAACCAAAACAGGTTGATGTCTGTCCAACCTATAAGCATCTGTGGCTTAGTTATACAAGAAAAAAACCAGTCACAGTTATGGAGAAGTTACAGAAGTTAATCCAGGTTACATAAGAATATTAAATGTGATCTTGTGATCACCCTATTACCTAGCCCCTTACTGTAAACAACAGCCCTGCTAAAATTCTGAACATTGACAGTTTTTCTACAAGCTACCATGAACTAACTTTAATCCTACGGAATTGTATTGTCCATACCCAAGACTATCAGGAGCGTGCCATTATTAACACTCTTTCCTTGCATACTGAGTGCTTTGCTCATTCCAACATGTTCAGTAAAACTGAAAAGAATCTACTAAATCCATCTCCTAGGCATGTGCTGGGTTGTGAAGAATTGACAAATATTTGATTAACTAAGTAAATCTAAAACAACTAACTACAAACTGTAAAAGAATAGCAAAAAACCATCTTATTTCAATAGCATTATGCTAGTACCTTCCCCCAAGCACAGGGCAAAACAAGCACTATACACTCTTGTTTTAAAGTCATTTGGAAGACATTTCCTCTCAACTGCTGACCTACCCATAGGAAATCACACTGAAACCTCAAATAGGAAGCAGTGGACTGACATCTCACCGAAACTAGCTCTGCAGGTTTATCTGTTTTTACTCTCCTATTTCTTGACAGCGAAGCAGGATGAACACTCAAATGACACTTCAAAGAAGCATTAAAAGAAACAGTGCTGAATCTTGAAGGTTGAGATGCTGAGACCGTATAATCACTTCTGCTGCATTATTTTGCTCCTCTCATTCCACCATCCATTTTGTTTCTCTATTACTTTCATCACTCGACATCAGTCTCTTCATCCTTCCCTAATTTCTTAAAGAGGTCTTCCTTGGTAGGTTTCTGCAGTCAGAGTCGTGCACTAACTTTATCTAATGAGTGGCTGGGGAAAACCTCTGCTAATGCTCCCAAACAAAACGGAACCTTCACCTTCTCTCTAAAAAACCCCAACATTCGCATTTTTATTTTTTTGACTGCAACGACTGCCAACACCAAAACCATCAGGGCGTCTAACAGCGATGTATAAGTTCAGGCAACTGCTTTACACAGTAATCTTCACGACGCCACTCTGGAAAGCTTTCTGCAACCAGCTGAGCACCAGAGCAAAGTCTCACAGCTACAAGCAGCAGATTACTCGCATACCAGAGCCTCTGGCTCCCGTGGGCTGGGGAGGGGGGTACTGTCCCGTCCCCGATGCTCTTTCTCAATGACAAACAAAAAAATAATAAAATAGAAAGAAGAGGGCGGGTGAGCTGTGAGTTACCTCTTCCAGCAGCGTGACTGTGTTCCTGCAGTTCTGCAGCCGGGTGGTGAAGCTGGACGTGGTCGGGGAGTTGTAATCCTCTGTGGTCTCGGCGATGAACTCCGACACGGTGATCTGGTCCGGCATGATCCTGCCCCACCGGTAAAGCCCAGGAGGAGCCGAGCGCACCGATCCGGGGGAAGGGGGAGACAAGTTTCGGAGGAAGAGGGAAAAAAATATAGAGGAGACGTTAACAGGGAGCAGAGAGCCGCCGCATCAGAGCAGCGGAGCCGCAGAGCCACCAAGGCTCTGCCTCAAGCCCTGCCGCCCCCTCCTCCTCGTCCTCCACATCCAGCCTCAACCCCTGCCGCCCCCTCCTCCTCTTCCTCCTTCCTCTCAGGGGCAGGAGATGAGAGCGGGTAAAAGGCCACCCCCCACCGGTGGGGAGCGCTCCCTCGGTCGCCTCTGAGGAGACCGGGACTGCCCCCGTGGAGCAGCAGCCGCTGAAAGGAGGGGAGCGGCCCCCGCCAGCCCCCACTGCGCCGGGTCCAGCCCCTTTCCCCACCCATTGCCGCCGANAGCGCGCCCCGACCACCCTCTCCACCAGCCCTACCCCTGCGGGGTCTGCGCGGAGGCGGTGGAGTGGGAGGTGGCGGAGGGCGGAGCCTCTGTTATTTTTGTCCTTCTTTTTAGTCCATAAGCGGAGTTTTGAGGCTGCGGGTTGTGGGGCTGTGCCCGTCGAAATCCATCGCAGCCGGGCGAAGCTCCTCGGCCTGCAGCCCTTTTGACCGCTTCTTACTTGACCGATGCAGTCACCGCGCTAAGCGGTCTGAGCGGAGGGATCTTCGCTCTCGCCCTCCTTGGGTAGCTTTTAACAAGCATCAATGACACCCCTGGAGCTGCTGTCACTGATCTGTGTCACTACTTCTGTCCTCGAGCCTTTCCCAAGGGAATGGTACAGTGATAAATGGCCGTCGAAATGAATGGATACGGCAGCAGGGTGCCCTTCGACCTCGCAGCAGTGCAGCCTTGAAGCCTTCATCCCATCCCTGCTATCCTCCCCGTGGGGTGTCTGCCAGTTCTGCATCCTCTCACAGATAAACATAGAATAATTTGTGCTGGAAGGAAACTTTAAGATCACGTAGTTCCAACCCCTTGCCATGGGCAGCGACACCTCTGACCAGACCAGGGTGCCCAGAACCCTGAACCCTGAACAAGGCCTTGAACACTTCCAGGGATGGGACATCCACAACCTCCTTGGGTGACCCGTTTCAGTGCCTCAGCACCCTCGTGAGGAATTGCTTTCCTAAGATCTAACCTAAATCTACCCTGTTTCAGCTTGGAACCATCCCCCCCATCCTATCACTACAGTCCCTCATAAAAGTGAAGATACTCTTTGTGATCACATTATGTAACCCTGGGGAGCTGACAGCACTAATGAAGGAGCTTTTCTTCTGTTTTAAGCTCAGATTTTGGGGCCCATATGTGCCTTTCTAAAGAAGTCCAGGTCTCTGGAGGCTCAAGTCATTATGGTCATCTGCTCTTTCTGTGATAAAGTCATACACTGTGTTTTCCATCTCTTTGGGATTCTCTGCACAGAAAGATGGGAAATTCAGGATATTCCCAAATCTGAACAATTGAAAATGAATCATATTCTATGCATATAGAAAGTTCAAAGGTTTTAATGTTCTGTGTGTAACGATCTATATAAGGAGGTACCTGAAGCTTAGGCTTTTACATGGGTTTCTATGTGACTCTAATGAAATGTTCATACAACTCAAAAATAGTTGAAAATTTTGACAAATGCAATGCCTGAGTAAGCATACAACAGGAGATACCTGTTCTGTTTATATCCATTACAAAAACTACTTCTATGCAGTTCTGCCACAAAAAAATACAGCAAGTACTGCAAAGAAATAGTGCTGTTTCAGTGATTTCATTGCCTCAGCAGAAGCCCTCCCCGTTGCCATGTGATTGCTGTTGCTGCTGCTGCTGGGGCTGCTGTTTCACGTGGCCTGGCTTCCCGGCACAAAGGCTTTGAGCTTGTACAGATGATTGCTAAACGTCATGAGACTCTGAAAGGTAGAGTAGGCAAGAGAAGGAGGAAGCCAAGAAAAGAACTGTGTGGGAGTTGCACTGAAAAATGGATTTGGGTGAAAAAAACTGAGGTGCTGAAGAAGCGACTGGAGGAGTAGGAAGAAAATCAGTTGCAGATCATGCAGCGGAGAATGAAGAAATATCAAGAAGATAAAATTGACTGGTGGTATCCAAACTAGAGTGGAAAGGAGAACTAGGCGTTTGGGTCAGGAAAAAAGTTGTTCATATCATGAAAAAGAGCTGTGTTCATTGGTTTAGCCTGCATGGCAATGGGATGGGTGAGGGGCCAGGGTATGGCCCGAGGGCCAAACAGAGTCTTTGTGTTCATCCCCTGTAATTTTCTGCAGATCATTGATCATGGGCTGCCATACAGCCTTTCCTGAGCCAGACCTGTCATCTGTGGGTCAGCTACTGTGCTCACATTGGGAGGAGTCTTGATCCCTCTGTAACAGATTTCAAGTGAGGATAAATCCATTGCACTGGTGGGTAAACTGGTTTAATTAATTGAGTATTCTCACAGTTGAATTGTTCCTCTTCAGGCTACATTTATTGAACTTGAGCACTAGTGTTTGGACTGTAAAATAACCTCAGCTGCTGTCCTAAATAAATCCTGCTCCAAAGAGTGTGGGCAGAAGCTGGACATGGTGCTGTTTAGAGAAAACTTAAACTGCAGAACTGCAGAGAGTGTGTCCAGTGAAGGAAGGGAGGAAGCAAGCTGGGGAAACTGGAGCAACAAAGAGTGGCAGAAATTATGGCAAAAAGTAACAGTGGCTCTGCTTCTGTGCTTCCTCATCAAGAAAAAGATGATCGTTTAAAATAAAATAGTAAGTATACTTACTAGAATTCATACAGAAGGAAAATGGGAAAGAAAGAGAAGAACATGAGGCCTAAAGATGAAAAAGGAAGATCAATCGATACCAACTCTAATTGCCTTTTAGTCTATTTTAAGATGGTTGGTAAATTGCCAGCTTTATTGAAGAGAATATGGAGCTCAGGTTTGCTGTTTGAAGCAGCATTCTGTCTTCTCCTATACAAATGCTAGTACAGAAAATACCCTCTGGGCATGACCTCTATAGGCTTGGATAATGTTCACTTAAACTAAGCAAAATTAGTTCATTAATATGATGCTAATAAAAAATAAATGACATAACTTGCCTGTAAAAATGGGCTTGCCTTGAATATAGTCAAATTGTATAACAGCTTCAGATAGCTTGCAGTGGGTTTCAGGTGCAACCAAGTTTCCTGGTTTTAATTATGCTCTGTATCCGAGATTCACATCTAAATTTGTGCAGGCACCTCTCTTTAAATTGTCACTAACTGAAATCACTGTTTCACTTCACAAATGTCAGAGAATATTCAGCAGAGTGTGAAAGTTGTATTTCACGGTGTCTGCTCTAATGCTGTCTGTGCAAGATCCTGGGGGAGGCTGTGCCGCAGCCTTTTTCTCATGCAAGGCTCGCCAGCAGAAGTTATGTTTATCTCAGTCCACTTGGTGTTCTGATGTGAAATGCATCTCCGTGTCCATTCTGGGACAGCTAGTGTGGGTGAGGAGCAATGCAAGCAGCCCTAGAAAGCAAACTCCTGACTGAGGAAACACTGGAGCCCAGGAAGCTGTACTGTCCTGCCATCCCACCTAATGGTTCAATCTGCAAATCTATTTGACTCTTTGGCCTTTTGTACTGTGGGTGCCAACAGGAGAGTTAATGACAGCAAATGGATAATATTTGTGCAACGCTGATGCTAATCTGCATGCTTAGGGAGGGACTAAGGAACACAGCAACAGCAGCACCTACTCCCAATGCAGATGTTTTGCAATAAGCTGAGTGTTAACCCTGGGGTTTTTCATTTTGTAGTACTCTAGTGATCTTAGATCATCAGTTCATTCACAAGCACCAAACAGTAGTCATCAGGTGATGATGACTGCTATCATCATTGCACCCTTTCGAGCATTACAGATATGTGTCACAGGTGAGGAGCTACTGTGCACTCACACAGCTCTCGGAGTTGTCAGTGCAATTAACTGTTCACACAGTGGGTGACGCAGACAAAAGCATGATTCTATTTCAGCTACAGATAAGAAGAGAGATGCAAGAGGCTGCGGCACTCACAGCCAAAAGCAGAGCTGCGTTTTTGGCCATCTAGCTTTAGTTACGCAAACTCAGGTCTTGAGGGTAACAGTGCCTCATTGGTGAATGTCCAGTGGCATAGCCTGCCTGCAGAGAGCATCCCCAGGACCCAGCCTGAGGCCAGGCTTGCCTGCTGCACAGCTAGTGAGCTCACAAACTCAGGTGCGGTTGCTGCTTGGTTTTCTGGAAGCAAACATGACCCAGGTTGCTGGCAGCGCACCAAATATGCTGTCAAGCATGCTCAGACAGGCTGCCTCCAGGGCCATTTGCAACCTGTCAGTGTGGCTGTGAAGTGAGTTGTTAGCTGGAGAAGAAAATCACCGTGCAGAGGGCTACTGTGCACGTGACTTCTCTTGGCTGGGACAGACATAGTTACGACGGGATCTCACAGGTAAGGGTTTATGCCTACACTCATTGTGTTACTTTCAAGGTTCCCATCTTGGCTATGACTGCTCATAAAAGCAGTGTAGATTAGGAATTAGTGTTTAATTAAAACATCAAATCATTGACATGCACATGCACGCTATTGTTAGTAAACTCTACAGCTGTTCTTTTTAAGCTCCTTACCATCTTCTCCAACATGAAGAGTACCACCAGCTCAGCAGCAAATAGCAACAGAACTAGTGGCGTGCTAGAACTCATCAAGAAAATATCCTTAGGCTACGCCGCTCCACTATACTGCTATTCTGAATAAATTTGTGGTTTGGCGTTACACTCATCCTTTTCAGCTAAACACAACAGTCCGCATGGCTTCCCATCCACCTTCCTACCCCAGCTCACGGTGTGGGATCACTGTATGGCACAAAGCAGCTGTGGCATTTGAGGCCACCTACAGCTGGTTTAGGATTCCTAGAGGAAACATACATATGGGAAACTGCTTTTGCTACGTGTTTGTGATTTCATCTGCAGACAACTGCTAACAACATTCATGAAGAATGCTTATTTAAATTTATGGACATAATAAGTACTAGAATATCCATAAATTTTTCTGAACACTGGATCTCGAGGCACTGGAACAGATACAGAGGAGAGCAACGAGGCTCATGAAGGGACTGAAGGGAAAGTCAGATGAGGAGAGGCTGAAGGAGCTGGGGGTGTTTAGCCTGGAGGAGACTCAGGGGAGACCTTCTCTCTCTCTACAACTCCCTGAAGGGAGACTGTAGTCAGATAGGAATTGGGCTCTTCTCCCAGGCAACTAGAAAAAGGACGAGAGGGCAGGGCCTGAAGCTGCCAGGGGAGGATTAAGTTGGATGTTAGGAAGCCCTTCCTCAGGGAAAGGGTGATCAGACACTGGAATGGACTACCCAAGGCAGTGGTGGAGCCCCCATCCCTCGAGGTGTTTAAGGACAGACTGTGACCCTTAGTGCCCTGGTCTGGCTGATGTGGTGATGTTAGGTCCTGGTCTGGGCTGGATGAGCTCAGAGGGCTTTTCCAGCCTGAATTATTCTGTGATTCTGTGAATGTTATTGCTTAGAGGATACAAGGGCCTCAGCAGAGTGAGCTTGGCTTTTGGTTTTGGCATCTCTCATGAGCAAAAACTCAGTAAACTTGTTTTGTTCATGGAACTCGCAGAATTTTGTTTTGAAAAACAAAACCACCCCATTTATGTCAGGACATGTAACATCATCACTGTGTACTTCAGCAGGAAATGTTTAGTCAAGAGTAGTTTCACCTCCAGGAGCAATGTCCATATCAGAGGACAGTTCCATCAGCTGTCTCCAAAAGCTAACAAGTGCATATTTTAACCTGCAGCATGTTTACACTTTTAATATCACGTAAGTGCATGATGTATTGATAGGAAAAGGCAAAGTCTATTTTAAACCGTGGAGCCTACCTCACACATTGTGACTGGTGTTAATTTGCTTGAAGGGAAGTTATACGGCAAAACACAAAGTGTTTCTGCCTGCTGAAGGCTGTTGGATTTGACATTTGCAAACAATTCTTTGAAATGATTGTGTTATGAGGGCAGAAGAATCAGGTAACTTTCCAGTCAACCTGCCATATCGCTGTGTGTACAGAAACCTCCAGTCCAGGTCCTGCAAACATGCTGACTGCAATTCTCTGTTTTTGTAGGACAGTGTCTACCAGTATGGCTTATGGACTGGATGAACTGCATCCACAATTTCTGTTGCCTCTGTGACTGTTTTGAATACAAGAATCAGATTATTTCAATTTCATTATGGACATCTCACAGCATTTATCTTTATTTGGTATTTAAAATTAGATAAGACATAAGCAACTGTCTCAGAAAGTACAGTATTAGTTTAGCACTAGAAATAGTGGCTTAAACAACAGGTTCTTTTAGCATTATTTCAATATTAATGTGGTAGCCAAAAGAGAACCCATTGCGTTCTCATTATGGTAACGTTAAGATCTTGTGTTTTTAACACTGCATGTAGTCAATGAATAAGACTAAAAACATCCCAAACATTCCACTGAATGGTATGTTTTGTGCCTTATTTGTTTGAATGTCCTTTGTGAGGAGAGTGGCTGAATGATAGATAAGCTCAAATAGCCATCTCAAAGGACAGCTGAAAATAACAGCACTGGAAATGAAGTGCAATGCTGAGTTGCACAAGATTAAACTGACTAATCTGCTGATTCAGTCTTGCTTTTGTTTTTGGGTTTTGTCATGCAAGATCAAGAGTCATGCAGACAAACACGTAATGGCATTCCAGGCTCACAGCAGCAACAATGAGAAACTCCTGCATCCTCCAAAGAGAAAAACAGCAAAATGGTCAGCAGCAGCACGAGGCAGCAGGCTGAGGACGGGGAAACATAGAATCACAGAATCATAGAATCATCCTGGTCAACATCCAGGATCATCTAGTCCAGCCCTCATCCCAGCATCTCCCTAACCCCTAGACCATGGCCTCAAGTGCTCTACCTACTCATTTTCTGAACACCTCCAGGGATGGTGCCTCCACTCCCTCCCTGGGCAGCCTGTTCCAATGCCCAGCCACTCTCTCAGCACACAGCTTGTTCCTAAGAATCATAGAATCACTACGGATTGGAAGGGACCTCAAAAGATCATCTAGTCCAATCCACCTGCAACAGCAACATCACGTAAACCAAGTCACACAGGAACCTGTCCAGTTGGGTCTTGAATATCTCCAGTGAGGGAGACTCCACAACACCCACTGCCCCTCGTCGTATCACTATATGACACTGAGAACAACCCAGTTCCATCCTCCTGACACCCACCCCTCAACTATTTATAGACATTAATGAGGTCACCCCTCAGTCTCCTCTTCTCCAGTCTAAAGAGACCCAGCTCCCTCAGCCTCTCCCCATAAGGGAGGTGCTCCACCTCCTTTATCATCATCGTTGCCTCTTGAACTGAGGAGCCCAGAAC
>VXBP01001307.1:61509-106200 GCA_013400115.1 Rhinopomastus cyanomelas | reverse complement strand
ATACAGGCCTCCAACTAGACTCTGTCCCATTGACCACCACTCTCCGGCTTCTATCCTGCAGCCAGGTCACGATCTACCTCACTACCCAATCATCCAGTCCACACTGCCTCAGTTTGGCTGTGTGGATGCTGTGTGAGACTGTGTCAAATGCTTCACTGAAGTAAAGACAGACCACATGCACCACTCTGCCATCACCTATCCATCTGATTAGGCCTTCATAAAAGGCTATCAGGTTGGTCAAGCATGACCTGCCTTTTGTGAAGCCATGCTGACTGTCCCTAATGACCCTCCTGTCCTTGTTGTGCCTGGAAAAAGCCTCTAGTACCAATCTAAGGTCCAGCCTAAACCTCCCCTGATGCAACTTAAGACCATTTCCCCTCATTCTATCATTAGTAACTTGGGAGAAGAGACCAGCACCAGCCTCACTACAACCTCCTCTGAGGTAGTTGTAGAGAGCAATATGGTGTTCTTTCAGCCTTCTCTAGACTAAATAACCCCAGTTCCCTCAGCCACACTTCATAGGGCCTGTTTTCCTCTCCCCAGCCGCTTTGCCCTTCTCTGGATCCACTCCAGCACCTCAATGTCCTTCTTATACTATGGCACCCACAACTGGACCCAGTGCTCAAGGTCTTGAAGATACACTCTAGTTTTGTTATAGTTCTGCTGAATTTGGTGTTTCTATTGCACGGTGTTATTTTGCTAGAGATGCTTAGTTAAGAAATCTTACTTCAGCTCATAGGAAGTGTAATACTGCATATGTCAGGAGACATCAGCTTCAAATGCCTTAGAACATCTACCAAATATAAAACCACAGCAGCAGTATATTATTCTGCTGGGCTGCATCAGAAGGAGGTCAAGGGAGGTTATTCTCCAGCTCTAATCTGCTTTTGTGAGACTCCACCTGGACTACTGCATCCAGTTCTACAGTGCCCAGGAAAAGATGAACATGGAGCTGTTGGAGTGAGTCCAGAGGAGGGCCATGAGGACGATCAGAGGGCTGGGACATGTTTCATACAAAGAGAGGCTGAGGGAGTTAGGGTTGTTCAACCTGGAGAAGAGGAGACTCTAAGAGGACCTTATAGAAGACTTCCAGTATCTGCAGGGGCTGTACAGAAAAGTCGGAGAGGGACTTTTTATGAAGACATCTAGTGATAGGACAAGGGGCAGTGGGTTCAAACCAAAATAAGTAGACTTAGATTAGATCTTCAGAAGAAATTCCTCTCCTTGAGGGTGATGAGGTACTGGAACAGGTTGCCCAGCGAAGTTGTGGGTGCCCCCGCCCTGGAAGCATTTAAGACCAGGTGGGATGGGGCTTTGAGTATCCTGCTCTAGTGAGAGGTGCCCATGGCAGAGGGGTTGGAACTAAGTGATCTCTAAAGTCCCTTCCAACCTAACCCATTCTGTGATTCTATAAGGACTGCATTTTGGACTGGCCAAAGATATCAAACTTAGGAATGCTGATGGATAGGAAGAGTGTCGGTGGAGCCTCTGGCAATTTTAACATTTGCTGATGGTGCAGAATGGAAGCCTGCTCATTGCTCACTAAGACAGTCATGCAAGGACTGCCCACCACACAGTGGTACCCACCATCTCTGTGTCAGTGAGGGCGAAGACCACCATGGGAGAAACCTGCATGTAGTTATCCCTGCGCTCCTGTCCTTTGGAGGACCATTGGGAAGAGCAGAACAGGGACAGCATGAGAAGAGGCCATGCCATTGGGACTGTAATGCCCCAGACGAAGCAGGTGCATAATTGAACCAACAGAAATAAGAGCTCTTCCAAAGCAGGAATCATAGCAGCTGAATACGGTGGGGTTTTTAATATGAGAAATAGCGATGACTAAACTCACAGAGTGATAGTGCAGAAATGAGCATTTTGCAGGGCAGCTGGCATAGCAGGCTCTCCAAGATAAAAAGAGAATGAAATAAACCCTCAACCCTCACTGCAAACATTTCAATATTTTCTCTTTCCCTCTGGAAACGATGCGGCTGTGTCGTTACCCAGCCACAGCTCTGGCGCTACCTGAGCTGCTAAATGTTTGCTGCTGGCCACATGCATCTTGCCTGCAGTGAAACTGGAGGTTCAGGCCAAAATGAACCTGGGTAGCAGTTCTGAGAATGAAATAAAGTCTCTGTAGACCTGGGATCATGTTCTTGAGCTCCACTTATGACTGTGACATGGCATTTGATCTCTGTGTGCCTCGTTGCTCTGTCTGTGGACTGCAGACAATTACATTTGTTTTTCTAGGGGAAAGCACTCTGGGCTGTTACAATTGTCTAGTGCTACATCTAGAAGTAAGTATTTTTATTTCATATTTTATTGTAAGAGTTAAAAAAATAGCTGCAGGATGAGTGAGGCTCTCAGGCCAAACAACTTCTTCACTTTATTGAATAGACATAAAGGACTGGCAAGTGAATGAAAGGGTTTCTTTTTACTATTTGTTCATGATGTCAAAGTGTGCAGCAGAGGGTTCTGCTTTTGTACAGGTTTTCCCACCTCTGTATTATTGCTTTGCTTGTATGAAAGCAGCAGTATTTAATGGAAGAAGAGGCATTGAGACCACAACATACTAAACAGATAAACAAAGATAATCTGCAGCTCTACACAAGCTTTTCTGAGAGTCTGCAAACATGAGCATCTATGGCTCTCCTGAGTTGAAGTTCAAAAGCTGGCTTACAGTGTTGAGTGGGGACACTTCATTTCCTAATTTCCTAAATAACATCACACTGGGGAAATGCTGGAAATAAATCTGCAGATGTTGGATGTTATAAAGAAAAGCCTTCACAACCACTGAACTTACTAGTACATCTGCAGTTCCTTTACATAAGCCTCTGTTTTGAAGGACACATCACTTCACCAGACTCTAAACTTGAACTTAGTGTGGGAAATTTTCAGCCTAAGAGCATTATCTTTTGGGCCTTGGTGGGTTGGTTTGGTTTTGGTTTAAATTCAAAACAATCTGCTTTAATGCTCAAATGTTTGTCACCAAGCAAAAATGACTCAAATTTAAAATTAAAGTCTGAATGTTTTATTAAAGTAGGTATCTGCATGTTGTAGTTGTGGGTTTCTCTTATAATCCAGGACAGCAGACAACCACAGAAGCCTTTGGAAACTGGTGTTGCTATGTGGACCAGTGTTCACATGGTGCCGGTGTGGAAGTCCATCCCATCAACTGCTGTCTGTATTAATTTGCTTCTACTTTTAACCATTGAAATTGATCTTGATGCTTCCCATGTTATCTGGCTTTCCATTCACTGTGATAGAGGGTGATGATCTCCTCATCTGTCCTGACTCAAATTTGGGCTTTTTTAAGGCATTGCTTCTCCCAGCAAATCTGAAAGCGGGGCAGAAAAGGTGTCAAAATTCTTCAACTCCGGCAAGTTTTGTGGGAAAATAAAAGTGAGCGCAGACTTATTGCCCCTATGGATAGAAAAGGCTCACCCTCATCTTCAGAAAGATAATCAGTGTAGCTCAAAGGTACTGTAAGTAGCCCAGTCATGGGAAATGTTTCACTGGTGCAGCATAAAGTTTCACTGCACCTGCTCAGAAGCTGCAGTCAAGATATAAATCCATAGGAAATCAGGTTTCACTAATTTCAGTGATCTTACCACTACTTTTTTGCTTGTTAATTGTTGTGTTTTATTCCTCCAAGAAAATGTAAGAGCAGTAAGACATCAACATTTTTCTGATGTTTCAAAACCAGCTAGGAACATCCAGCTTAATAGCCTTATGCTTTTCAAACGATGATTGCTTGACTTCTGAACTCTTGCTTATTTGAGGGATTTTGGACTTAAAAAGGAAGAATATGCGTAGCAATGTGACAAAGCAAACGCACCAAAGGAAGATTTGCTCAGCTTTCAGCAGCAGTGATTCACCCCTCTTGGCTGGACTGGAGTGCAAAACCATTTCCCCCAGGGAAACCATGCAGTAGCCATGCAGCGAGCAGTGCCCTGTGCCGGGATAGCTCTGGCCAGTGTACCAGGTACAAAGCAAACTTCACCCTTAGCCATCAGTGTTGTTGTTGTAGCGAGCTCAAGACAATCCAAAGGTAGTTTTACTGGTTCAGTGAGACCCAGTACAAACTTTAAAACAAGAGCACTCGCCATCTCGAGACTAAATAAAGGAAAGTGTATTTAGACAACTGTGTGCAGTGCAGCACTCTGCATCAAGAGAAGAGACTCCCCCTCTTCCAAGCCCCTGCACAGTGCTTGCCATAGATTTTTCAGGCTGATCTCAGAAATTTATTGTTTTCAAAGTTAAAGCAACATCAGTTACCAGGTCTAGATGAGTTGAAAGGAGTTATGAAAAGTGTTGGTTTTGTGTCGTCCCAACTCCCCCCCAACTTGAAAAGCTATGAAAGCAAAGCAAAATACATGGTAGGGTTTGTTCCAGCACTTCCTCTGGTGGTCAGTGTTTTGCAGGGATTTACTGATTTACTGGATTTTCTGGTCCTTGGAAGGATCAATAGGTTAGAACTTCACTGCAGAACACTCACTGCAAAAATGTCCAAAGTGTCATTCAGCAGAAGAAAGACCAACTCTCAGATATTGCTGTTGATAAAACCCATTTGGTTTACACTCATTTTTCATAGATCCTGTTCTGCTTTTTACTTTTTAAACCAGTTATTTATATTTATGTCTTCCTTACCGATTCCATAGTGAATCTCTTGAAGAAAAACTTGAAAGCCTGGAAGCTGAAGATCTCATGTCTCATCTGTCACGACCAGAAACCTACCTAGATGAGAAAAGATCAAGTAAGTCAAACTGACCCAAGCTATGGCACTGACAAGATCACTTAGCCTCAGACAATGTCTGTTAATTCCTCAGTGATGGCACTTCATGATGCGTGATATGATTGCTGCATTGGAAACTGAATTTCACCATGGTAAACAGGTCCATTGGCAATGGCCTGAAAACAACACCTTGTTAAAACTGCTGCAGGAGAGCTTCACTTGGTTGACTGGAAAACTCTCCATCTAAATCAATGTGGCAGCTACTCACTCAGCTGCACAGAGTGCAGAGCTGGTAACATCACCCGTCCAAGTTGTCTGACGCTTCAGAAGATGCTGTTTTCAGATATAACTTCAGTCCAAGCATTCAGGCTGAAATTTTCCAAAGCAGGTGTATGCACCAGACTGACCTTTTTTGACAGATGGAGATATGATTTGAAGGATGAAAAGACTGAGGGCAAGAATTTCAGAAGTGGTCTGACAGGGAGGACTCCTGTGTGTAGGAGAGGAGGGTGTGGGGAGACAGTCATACCAGGACACAGACGTCAGTTTCACACTTTTCCACTGGACTTCTACGCCGTTATATTACACACAATTTCCAGTGTAAGACTTGTGATGCTGTGTGGAAGGAAGGTGATAAAAATGCCGCAGAGCCTCTGGAGGAGGCGGGTAGGACTGGGACATAACTTTCACTTTGATACCTGCTTGGCTGATCTTCATGTTGCATTCCAAGAGACAAAGTAGAAAAAGTTTAGCCAAGGCTTGGGACCAGACACTGGCAGTGACAAGAAGACTATCTGGAAGCCACTGGCTGTTAAGGTGATGTGGAAAAGCAAAGACACTGGGACAAACCAAGTGAGACAGAAGATGTGGACCAAGTAATCTGGCAGAATGGGAGATGTGACAAGGACCCATAAGGAAGAATCTCGTATTGAGCAGAAGGGCCAAGGCAGAAGAGAAGCCAGAGGGAGGCCTCCTTGAGATCACACCCTTTATTTAGCCATTCTGCTCATTTCCATTGGAGTGCACCAATGCATTCCATGAAGAAAAGCACATCTCCTTCTCTATGAGGATTTCTTTTTTAACCTTATCTGTAAGAGCAGTCTTATTACTCTGTCAACCTATTTCCACACAGACTGCTGTAGTTTGTTTATGGGTTTTGTCCTGTTTGTTTTACGTTTCCAAATATGTCCTGTGGGTCTGGATGTTTGCCATCTCCTAGCATCAGAAATAACAGAGAATAATCCCTCTCTCCAAGACACATGGAACTCAATTAAAAATTGCGACATAACTGCTTTTTGATGGGTTGTTATGATATGGCTCTGTTTCTGAGCCTTTAGAGTACTTTCAAGTGATGTTGCCGTGAGTTTTTTGACAATAGGAAGTTTAGACATCTTTGTAACCAGCATATTTCATATTTTGACATACAAGCTGAAGAGGATCTGAGATTCTGTTAGATAGCATAGGAGAAAACATGGGTACAGGTTCATCCATAATGAAGTGATATGTCTTTTGATATGAAGACAAGAGTATAGGAGGAGAAGTATCTACCCTAAACCAGGACTATTATGCTTGACTAGTATGTTACATGCTGGAAAAAGATGTTGGAAGATGTTGGTTGACAGCCAGCTGAAAAGGAGCCAGCAGTGTGCCCAGGTGGCCAAGAAGATCAATGGCATCCTGGCCTGGATCAGGAACAGTGTAACCAGCAGGAGTGGGGAGCTGATGGTGCCCCTGTACTTTGCACTCATGAGACTGCACCTTGAATACTGGGTCCACTTGTGGGTGCACAGTATAAGAAGGACATTGAGGGGCTGAAGCAGGTCCAGAGAAGGGCAACGAGGCTGGAAAGAGGGTTGGAGAATCGGATGTATGAAAAGCAGCTGAGGGAACTGGGGTTATTTAGTCTAGAGAAGAGGATGCTGAGAGCAGACCTTATGGATCTCTACAACTACCTCAGAAGAAGTTGTAGAGAGGCTGGTGCTGGTCTCTTCTCCCAAATTACTAATGATAGAATGAGAGGAACTGGCCTCCAGTTGCATCAGGGGAGGTTTAGATTGGATCTTAGGCAGAAGTTCTTTCCTGAGAGAGTGGTTGGGCACTGGAACAGGCTGCTCAGGGAGAGAATGGAGGCACCATCCCTGGAGGTGTTCAGAAAATGAGTAGGTAGAGCACTTGAGGCCATGGTCTAGGGGTTAGGGAGATGTTGGGATGAGGCCTGGACTTGATGATGCTGGAGGTCATTTCCAACTATGCTGATTCTGTGATTCTATAAGAAGACCTGAGCTCTGCACTGGTTCTTGTTAACCAAGAACTGTTACTGCAAGTGGACAACCAAGTACCACCATGTTATAACAGAACCTCAGCTTCTGGAAAAGCTGTACCTGACAAACCATACTGATATGTCTCTTAGTTGTTTAGCTTTGTAGCACATCTGTTCTATTTAATGATATTACCCGTAGGCTGGACTTGATTATCTCAGAGATCTTTTGCAGCCTGAATAATTCTGTGATTCTTCAGGCAAAATGGTCACCTTCATGACTGTAGGTGTCAGCTGTTCAAATCAAAGCAAAAATAAAAACCTATGTAATTGCTGGTTACTTTCTAAACTGAATGCTAACCTAAGCTCACAAGTAACTGTGATTTACATTACATTGTGTTTTGAACTGGTGGAATTTATTTTTTAGAAGTCCAAAAATTCACATAATTTCCTTACATTGTCTCTAGTAATCTACTGAGTACTGTGTAATTACTCATTTGCTCTAGGCAGCATTGCCAGCATCTGTGGTTAGATTTCAGGATGATCACACTCTTCTTCTAGGTCTCTTACTCATTTACTGGCCTCTCAATACTACAGCGACCAACAAATAAAGTAAAATATGAAATAAATCCAGAAAAATATAAAGAAATCAAATTGGTTGAAGTTATCAGGGTTGACTGATGAGAAACAACACAGAAGGAAACGTATGTGGTGCTCCTTGAGAGACACATTTGGAATAAGTGTCATCTGAGAAATGGCTGAGGGATCTGAGGCTGTTCAGCCTGGAGAAGGGGAGACTGAGGGGAGACTTTATTGCTCTCTACAGCTACTTGAAAGGAGGTTATAAAGAGGTGGGGTTTGGTCTGTTCTTCCTATTGCCAGTGATAGGACCAGGGGAAATGGCCTTAAGCTGCACCAGGAGAGGTTCAGGTTGAATGTTAGGAGGAATTTCTTCCCTGAAATTGTTGTCAGGCACTGGAACAGCCTGCCCAGGGAGGGGGTTGAGTCCCCATCTGTGGAGGTGTTTAGGAGAAGGGTAGATGTTGTTTTGGAGGATAGGGTTTAGCGGTGGTGATAGGGCTAGGAGAAGGTTGGACTTGATAATCTTGAAGGTCTCTTCCAGCCAAAACTGTTCTATGACTCTAAGAAACATGGTCCAGTGATAAATATGCTCATGCAGGTTCAACATCTGGACCCAGTGTCCTTCGACAAGTTATTAGAGCATCATTCAGCTGGCAGATTTCTCAGGCCTGATGCCCATGTGAGTGTTTTCTCTGGGTTGAGTCTTTTGAGACTAAACACAGCTTTTGTTACACTCTTGGACAAGTGTAGAATTTGGGCTGTGTCAAGAAGCCATCCTGACTGTTTCTTTCTCTCCACAAAACCAAACCAAAGACAAGACAATGCTTTCCAACTGTTCTTGGCAATGTGAAGGTGACCCTCAGATTTATGTAAAGTGCTGGTATATGACAGTATGTGAGTGGGAGCAGGGAGTGAGGAAGATATATGAAACCCCAGAAGAGAACAATGAACACCTGGGGAAGTATGATTGCTTTTCATCTAGGGACACCTACACCTGAAAAGAGGAAAAACTAGTTGGTGCTCAAGTAAGAAAGACGCCTAACTGAGAACGATGTGACATTAGTGGCAGCTGGGAGACAATTCAGTACAATAGCAGATCCTGTTAGTCCTCTGATGAGGAAAGCATTTGTGCCTCATTATAAATACATACAATCGTATTGAATTAATTGGTAAAATCTAAGTGCTAGACTAATCCTAGTTCTTAACTAATAAGCATAATGAGCTGAATCTTTATATTTTCAAGATGTTAGAACTGGTTAAATTGTGTGGGAAGAAAATGGATTCTCAGGAATGGAATAAAAAATTGCCAATATATTGGATAATATTCAAGAATCTAATCTTATGTAGGGATTTTGCAAAGGAGAGGACAGGACATACTTTTATACTCGCTAATTATCTGCATTTGATATTGCTTAAACTCTATAATTTAATGCATAAGTCATTTAATCATAGAATCGTTCAGGTTGGAAAAGATCCTTGGGATCATCGAGTCCAAACATCAACCCTACTCTGCAAGTTCACTCCTAAACCACATCCCCCAACACTACATCTAATCAACTTTTAAATGCATCCAGGGATGGGGACTCAACCACCACCCTGGGCAGCCCATTCCAGTGCCTGACCACTATCTCTGTGAAGAATTTTTTCCTGATGTCTAATCTAAACCTACCCTGTGGAAGCTTGAAGCCCTTCCCTCTGCTTCTGTCGCTAACTACCTGTGAGGAAAGACCAGCACCAATATCTCTACAATGACCTACTGTATTTTGCTGTTTGTGTTGGAGATAGGTTTTTTTCTTTCAGAATAGAACAACCTGAAGAGCAAAAAAATATAAAGACATATATTATGTGTCTTTATATTTTAGGGTAAATATGAATCAGCCAGTTTTCATGTATGCCTGGAGCTAACCTATCTAGAAAAACTCCAACAAGCAAAAGTTAATATTGTTTCTACAGTCACTGATGGAACAATAATAGTAGTTGTACACTGCCACGCTGAAAATCAACTCCCTTTATGTCCAAACAATGGTGTTGGATCACAGAATTCTGACCTCGATATACAAATGTAACCATGTGGTAATTATAGCTCTGGTGCTTTCTGTATCAACAGACTACTTCATCTGGAAATGCTGTAGGATACTGCTTCCTTCTGCAGTTTACAGCTAATGACTGAGCAGAAAGCTGTTACATCCCAAGAACTCTCACAATAAAGCAGGTAAAAAAAAATTCATATTTTCTGCAAGTGGGAAAATGAAGCTGGTTATTTGAACTGCAGGGGATCAACTAATTGCCCGATGTTATATTCTTTTGAAAAGCCTATCTTACAAATTTAAAGTTTTTCATTAAAAATCACGTTTTGCAAAGTCTGTTGCAGCTATTTTCATGGGCAAAATACAGAATTGCATTACAAGGCCAATGCGATAACCGACATGTTCTTGAACAACTGTGAGATTAAAGAAAGTGCCATTCACTCGTGCCAGGATCTGCTTCTTCTGTTTGGTTCTGTATTGGTATTATCCAAACAGGATGTGACAACCATATGTTCTTTGGCTTCACCCTAATCCCTGATTTGGATAACACTGTTAGGATGTCGTCTGACAAACTTCAGTGAAGAAAATATTGCCTTGGAATTTATTTTACTCAAGCAACAGTGTTCTGTCCCAACTCTGAACGTGCGCTGTAAGCACGTGCAGTGCTTCCCTAAAAGACACACCATCCAGCTGTGATCAGGCATGACCTGAGTGAAGTAATAATGGAAAAGTCATCACTGAGTGGAACTAACCCAGCAAAGAGGTCAGGAGTGACCATGAAGAGCTGACTGACATTGTCATGATGATGATTCCCTGTTTTTAAAAGTTTCTGAGAAATGTCAACTGCTCAGTTCTTAATCTATTAAATAACACTGATGACTTTATATAACTCTCATTTCTTCATCAAAGCTGTGTATGGTGTCAGGAGTTCTACTGAAATTCATGAGCATTTAATCAGTAGTATAGATTTTATTTCCAGAAAAATTTAAAACCTAAAAAAAGTTTAAAAAAACTTTCTTGGAAGAAACTATATTTTCCTTACTGTCATCCTGGTTGACATGGATTGCATTTCTTGTACCTGATCCTTTACGAGTGGTGCCTGGAATTCCCCATGCCAGTGTTTTACACTGGATTGGTAGCTGGCTGAGGGGGTTATCAATCCTCAGGTCACTCCACAGAGACATACTTTGCAATATATTGGCAAAATATAACCTTTCTTCCATTAATCTTGAATTACACAATTGTTTGCACACGTATGGAGAGCTGGGCGGGGAGAAACTGAATGAAATACAAGAAGGGCAGTGTAAGGTCTTGCATCTGGGACAGAACAACACCAGGTGCCACTATAGGTTGGGGACCAACCTCTTGGAGAGCAGCATGGGACAAACGGACCTGGGGGTCCTGGTGGACAGCAGGATGACCTTGAGCCAGCAATGGGCTCTTGTGGCCAAGAAGGCTAATGGCATCCTCGAGTGGATCAGAAGCAGAGTAGTCAGTAGTTCCACATCAACCTGAGAAGGACCTTCTTCACAGTGAGGGTGACAGAGCACTGGAACAGGCTGCCCAGGGTGGTTGTGGAGTCTCCTTCACTGGAGATGTTCAAGGCCTGCCTGGATGTGTTCCTGTGTGACTTGGTCTAGGTGATCCTGCTGTGGCAGGGGGATTGGACTAGGTGATGTCTCGAGGTCCCTTCCAATCCGTAATGATTCTATGATTCATGATTCCAGATCAAGAGAGTTTCTCCTCCCCCTCTAGTCTGCCCTGGAATATTGTGTCTGGTTCTGGGCCTCTCAGCTCCAGAAGGACACAGAACTGCTGGAGAGAGTGAAGCACCTCCTTGGTAAGGAAAGGCTGAGGGAGCTGGGTCTTTTGAGCTTGGAATAAAGGAGACTGAGAGGTGACCCCATTAATGTTTATAAATACAGAAAGGACAGGTGTCACACAGATGTTAGGCAGGACAAGGGGCAATGAGTGTAAGATGGAACATAGAAGGTTCCATGGCAATGTGAGAAGGAATTTCTTCCCAGTGAGGGTGTCAGAGCCCTGGAACAGGCTGCCCAGGGGAGTTGTGGTCTCCTTCTCTGAAGATGTTTAAAACTCATTTGGACATGTTCCTGTGCAACTTGATCTAGATGAACCTGCTCTGGCAGGTGTATTGGACTAAATGATCTTTCGATATCCCTTCCAATCCCCAATGTTCTGTGATTCTGTATGGAATATCAGCTTCCAGATTCACAGTTTCGAGGATAACTGATTCAAACAAATCTAGTTTTGGAAGTGGGCAGCCCTGTGAGAATGGACACTAGTCCTCCACCCTTATTGTATGGTTATGAAAGGATCACGGCGGGCTGTGCATCTGCACAGAATAGTTGCACTGGACATCTTGTATGTGGTTTTGGAATTGATGCTGCAAAACTCTGTAATACTCAACAGTTTTGTAACACATCACGACTGCACAATGCTTCATTGCTTTACTGTGGAGGGCCAGAGGGCTCAAGTGTACTTGTCTGGCATTGTTCTGCAGTCTCATTCAAAGGTGAATTTTTTCCAGGAACCAAATATATGACAGAGAGATTTATGTGAGTATTTAGACTGAAGGCTTCTAGTCTTTGAAGCTTGTCTTTTGTTATTTGTCTAAGGGCTTCAGGATGATGGTATTGTGACTTAAATCTCCTTGTATCCACTTAAGTGTGACCTTTTCATCACTTCCAAGCACATCCATTAGCTGTTTCTTGGGCTGAAGGAGAATTTTCATTTTGGAGTGGCAGCAGCTAATCAGAGTGTCTGCTGTGCAGCTTCAGACCTTTGGAGAGTTGTCACTGCACTTGTCAAGGTTATTCTTTTATATTTGATGACAAGGCTGCCATGCACAGCCCAAGCTTTGGAAAATCCACTTCTGAAAATCCTGAGGGGCTAATAACACATAAAAGTGCTTCCCACCTTCCCTGTAACATTACTCAGTGCTTAGTTATTTACTCAGTCCATAGTGTGTAACAGAATAGTCTGTAAGCAGCATAGGGATAATAGATTAATAATATCACACAAATTCAATATCAAGTCCATTGTGCCACTGGTCCCACTAATTCTCGGTAGCCACTGACAAGGGTTGAGTTTGATATCAGATATTTGTGAGGAAGGAGTCATTATAAAAATTAGAAACTAAGCCTGATGTAGCTATGTGGAAGCTAACTTGTTGCTGCATGACCATCTGGTGCATCTGAACTTTACTCATCCTTCCTACAGCAGCTTTTCTCCTCTGTCTCCACAGCTCTCAGGTAAAGCAAACTCTTAGCTCTCACTGGATAGTCAGGCACTGACAAGGATTTGTATTGTCTTTGTGTCTGAACACTTCACACATTAAATGCATTTTGTAGGATGATTACTTGTCCTTGTGATTAAAGTCTGGCTCTGTACTTGAAACATCAGACTGAGAATGAGCGCACTGGGCTCCACAGTGCCTTCTGCCAGCCTCTCTTGTCTTGGTACTGCTTTGGCCTTCCAAGTCCTGTGTTTTTCATGCCTTCCCCTTTGATGTGTGCCGAGCAGTGCCAACTTCCCACTTAGCATCCCTGTGAAAATATCACATATTTTGGCTTAGGTAGTGCTACTACCCATCCTGTCCTTCAGCTGACTGCAGAGCTATCAAACCACCTCTGCAGAACATCCCAAAGTACAAGGCAAGCAGAAACCTCAATACAGGCATAGAGATATATTCCCAAATATCCTCTTCTTTTGTCATGGGCAGGACCTGGACAGGCTGGAGATTTAGGGAGAGGGGTGCCTAACCAGGTGCTGCAAGGGCAAGGGTAAAGTCCTACACCTGGGGAGGAATAGGCACCAGAACATGTGAGGGCTGATCTGCCAGAAAGCAGCTCTGGAGAGAAGGACCTGGCAGTCCTGGTGGATAAGAAGACAACCAAGAGCCAGCAACATGCCCTTGTGGCCAAGAATGCACATGGTGTCCTGGGGTGCATTAAAAAGAGTCTAGTCAACTGGCCAAAGACGGTTCTCCTCCCCCTCTACTCTACCCTAGTAAGACTGCATCTGCAGAACAGCATTCAGTTCTGGGCTGTCCAGTTCAAAAGAGACAGAAAGTCCAGCTGAGGGCTACAAAGGAGGTTAGGGGACTGAAGCATCTCTCTGCCAAGAAAAGGCTGAGAGATTTCACAGAATCACAGAATCATTAGGGATTGAAAGGGACCTCGAAAGATCATCCAGTCCAATCCCCCTGACACAGCAGGATCACCTAGACCAAGTCACACAGGAACACATCCAGGCAGGTCTTAAATGTCTCCAGTGAAAGAGACTCCATAACCACCCTGGGCAGCCTGTTCCAGTGCTCTGTCACCCTCACTGGGAAGAAGTTCCTTCTCAGGTTGATGTGGAACCTCCTCTGTTCCAGCTTACAACCATTGCCCCTCGTCCTATCACTACATGACACCGAGAACAGCCTGGCTCCATCCTCCTGACACCCACCCCTCAAATATTTACAGACATTAATGAGGTCACCCCTCAGTCTCCTCTTCTCCAAGCTAAAGAGACTCAGCTCCCTCAGCCTCTCCTCATAAGGGAGGTGCTCCACCTCCTTCATCATCTTCGTTGTCCTACAATGGACTCCCTCCAGCAGCTCCACATCCCTCTTGTACTGAGGAGCCCAGAACTGGACACAATACTCCAGATGTGGTCTCACCAGGGCAGAGTAGAGGGGGGAGAAGGACCTCTCTTGATCTGCTAACCAAACCCCTTCTGATCCACCCCAGTATGCTGTTGGCCCTCTTGGCCACAAGAGCACACTGCTGGCTCATGGTCATCCTGCTGTCCACCAGGAGGATAAGGCCATTTGGCCTGAACAAGACCAAGAGGGGAACTTATCAATGCTTATAAATATCTGAAGGGCAGCTGCAAAGATTGTGGGGACAGACTCTTCGCAATGGTGCCCAGTGATAGAACCAGGAACACAGAAGGTTCCATGTGAACATGTGGCAAAGCTTTACTGTAAAAGTGGGAGAGCACTAGAAAAGGCTACCCAGAGAGGTGGTGGAGTCTCCTTCTGGACGCTTTCAAAACCTGCCTGGAGGTATTGCTGTGCAACCTGCTCTAGGTGAATGAGATGATCGCCAGAGGTGCCTTCCAACCCCTGCCATTCTGTGGTTCTGTGATGCCCAGATCCACAGACAGACTATTTGGTGCTGTATGTGCAATGAGATTAACACAAAGTGACACAACAGAGCCTTTAAAACATGATCCAAACTCAGTCTGTGTGAATGGGATCTTTTGCACCCATTTTAGTGAGCTCTGGCTCAACTTTTGGCCTGCAGAAGTGACATCTATCTGACAAAGTGCTAGTTCACCCTGGCTTCCCTTTACTGTTGGTCAATACAGGCAACTGAAGCGGTTACAGCTCACTTCATCAAGTAGGTGTTTAAATTAGAGATACTAAAGTAGATGTCTACAAAGATCAGATGACTCAGAGCCTAAACTGCCTCTTTCATTGTGCAGAGGAAAAGAGACAGTCAGGTGCCAAGCCCAGGGGCAGACACCAGTCTCAAAGGTGCTGCATGCTCTGAGTGCATTGTGGCAAGGACATTTCTTTGCCTGAACCATCTTCTGGGTAGATACATGGCTGAACCTCTAGTTCTACATTCAGGAAGTGCCAGCAGGAGGAAATGCTGAAGATGTCAGCACCCATCAGGCATGGATGCTGACACACTTTCCACTGGAAATCTAATGAGAAGTTACAATACTTTTTAGATTTGCTTGGACAGAAGTTACAACAGTAAAATACAATAAAATTAAGCACTGTAGTATAAGTGTCACATTTTTACCAGGAGAAGCATGATGCAGCTGAAAAATTACCTTCCTTTTTCAGTTTCATTTTACCCATTTCCTGATTAAGTTCATGTGATGGCACTTGGACTGGTGACAGCATGAATTTATGCTGAGACAGAAGCAATCAAATCAGATGGTTTTGAAGAGGGTGGGAAGGCTTCAAGACTGAGTGTCTCCATGCCCTGAGGGTAGTTAAAAATACTGACTAACTCACACGTTACTCTGACTAAAAGACTCCTATACTTTAATAAATCACAAATAATTGCACTTTACTAATGTATTAATTAGTTAAACTGGCTAATGAGTTGCTAATATCTCAGCAAGTGGCAATGAGGTGACTATTTTGGATGCTCTCAGATGTGGTGGGCTCATGTTATAGAAAGTAGAGATGTGCATGGTGGGAATCTTGAGGTTTCTTCTGCCTTTCTGCAGCTGGAGAGCTGAGCTGCTTGCTCAGTGAATACTTGCCAAGTGCTAGTGTTAAAAAAAGAAGAGGGAAAAAAAAAAGACAACTATTTCAAGGGGCAATTATCTAAATGAGCTGAAGAAACCTGAGATGACTAAACCCCCAATCTCTGAGGAATTCATTCTGAGCACTTTGATGAATTTTAAAATGGAATTGCACTCTGGCTTTTAATAACATAGCCTTGCTCTTCCTCTGGCTCTAGGCTGTTGTTAAGTCTGTTTTACAAAAAGCCTGAGGAAACCAAGTTAATAAGGCAAAGTCACTGAACTCACTGTTACAGAACTGTCCAGTGACGGAGCAGGTGAGAAGGCAGGTGTGTGCATGACCTGCAGCATCACACCTACCGAGACGGGGGTTTTGTCTGCCGTGTTTTGTAACTGTCACTGTCAGTTCAAGAAAATGAATAATAAATAAAAATAGAAAAAAAATAATTAGAGGGGGGAAAGACTTTCAGGATCTCTAGCATGATCAGTGGGAGTTTATGCAGCTTTGTTTTCCTTTCTCAGATATTCGTGAACTGAGTCTGAATCCTGACAAAACAAGAGATGTCTCTAATTAGAAAGCCCCCAACAGGAAACTCTAGCACTCATCACTGGTTTACAGCTTTAAGTTGGTTTCATCAGTGCTAGAAGTGCAGATGTTTTGCTGCTTGAGGTTGGCATCACAAGCAAATCTGGCACTGAAACATCAAGCCAAGTGTAAGTTGTGGGTGCCTTAGTCTCTGACAAAATTCAAAGCCTGAGTCAGATGTTCATGTGTCCTTATAAAGCCAGCACCTGGAAGGCTGGGTGACTAAAAGTGGGTTCGTAGAAGACATGGTAACAAGGAGACACCTAATCTACCTAACAAGGAACATGAGAGATGCAGCTGTTCTTTGATCGTACACCTCAGGGACATCTGTTACTGTAGAAAATCTTTAACCAAAAAATCTACCCCTGGAGGTGGCAACTAAACTCAGCCCTTCATGTCTTGTAAAATGTGATGTCCCCTGAACACTGGAGCAGTTAGTGGCACTGTATGTTGGGGAGACTGAGTTGAGTTCCCTCTTTTGCCTGAGTGGGTTCAGGACTCAGAGCTAACACCAGTCCTTTCTTGCAACCCTGCAGCCCTAATACCACTCTGCAATGTCTAGAAATTGTTAGCAGTTAGGAAACAATCAAGTTAAATCTTCCTTTGTTATAAACAAAATCCAAACTATAAGAACGCTGAATCTAGCCCAGACTTTTTCCAGGGAACATCTGATCCATTTTAATTCAGTAGGTCCCATTCCAGTCATTCATCTCCAGCCAGATTTAGTTTTGTCAGCTTTTGTTTTATTACACATCAAGATTTAGTGCACAGCTCTCTGCTCATTATTACTTAGGGAAGCAGTCGCTCAGATCCTCTTTCTCTTGCAATCAGTAAAATACTGTGCGGATGTGAACAGAAGTAAGACTATTGCTCCTCTGAAAGAACTCTTCCCCAATTAAAAATAGTGTCTGTGAGGGAAATTACCATCTTGCAGATAGCTTCTGTGTCTAAGAAAGCCTACATTAACAGCACAAATGAGGCCAGGTTTCCTTACATCAGGTCTGCTGTTTGCTGCAAAACCAGGGCATTAACTGACACCAAGAATATTGTACAAATATCCTGGGAGCGCTTAAAAATGTTGCGATCCCACATATACATTCTCCAGCATGTAAAAGAGCCTGACCTGTCCAGGACATTCCATTTCTGGAAGGAAGTTCTTCTCTACTTCCTTTTTGGAAAATAAATATTGTGTTTGATTTTCTCATGCACAGGAAAGGACGAAGCTGAAACATGTTTTCTTGTGATAACTGTTGTTGAAACCGTAGGGTATTGCCAGTGTTAACGCAGATGCTGCACAGTCATCATGGCCTCTTTCAGAATAACTGAATCCCATAATTATTGAGGCTGGAAAAGCCCTCTGAGCTCATCCAGCCCAGCCTATGACCTGACATCACCACATCAGCCAGACCAGGGCACTAAAGGTCACAGCCAGTCTATCCTTAAACACCTAGAGGGACGGAGACTACACCACTGCCCTGGGGAGTCCATGCCAGTGTCTGATCACCCTTTCCATGAGGAAGGGCTTCCTGATGTCCAACCTTTCCTCCTTCCTTGCTTTGTGTCTGGGGAAACACAGCGAAGCGCATTGCAGTTCACATCTGGAGTAGGAGCTGGAGGAGATTATTTGGTTCTGGTGTTTGTGGCGACCACTTGTCTCCTGTTGGACCTGGTAAACTAATACATGCTGCAGATGGCTGGAAGGGCTAAGGCACCACAGCACTGAGTGCTCTTCCTGGGAATAGGAGCTGCTTTCCCACCTAAGTTCCCCTTCTGGAGGGAGCCCAGTGTCTTTCTCCAAGATGCAAATTGACTTGTTTTCAACAGTCTGGCACGGCTGATGACTTCTCTTTAGAAAGGGTCTTGAATTCTAAAAGCAAATGCTCTACAGCTGAGATGCATTGTTTAGCACTGGGAAACTCCAGAGGAAATGCTGAACTCTTGTCTACCAACCCCCCCATTAGTGAACTGAAGTAACTGACCTCACTTTCAAAAGCACATTGAAATAATTTATCCAGGACCTTGGTATGAGTGAAGGTTCTGAATTTCAGACAACCAGCTTTGAAAAATTCCTGATGCAAGCTTCTGTGTCCCATGGCCAGCTTTAGTCTCCCAGTACTGCTTGTGTAAGCACAAAAATGCCCTGTACCAGCAGCCAGTGCTAGTCTGCACACAGCGCTGAGGTCAGAATACTCTTATCCCCAGGAGACACTTTTCACATTAACATGGTGGTTTAATGGCCTGTGTTATTGCAAGGAGGTATTTCTTCCAAGGAGAGAGAATTTAAAGTGCTGGAATAATAACAACAGGTTGCTTCACCTAACTGTTATGGCTCCTGAAGCCATGCTGGCACAGACAGTTCTGCATCAACACCAAGACAACGTGACACCCACCCACAGACAACCTGAAGGGCAAATGCCTGAGGGCGATACCACAGTATCACACACGGCATCACAGTACATTAGGGATTGGAAGAGACCTCGAAAGATCAGCTAGTCCAACCCCCCTGCCACGCAGACCAAGATATCCCTTAGGTTATGGTGAAAGCAGCACTGCCTCACAGTGGTTGAGGAGGAGGAAGTAGTAAAAGGTTCTAAACTGTTTTTGTTCCAGCTATCTGCCTGTTTTTACAAAATGTGGTAGAATTTCAGAGCTCTGTTCCTCTGTCAGTCCTGGTTGAGGGGGGTTCAGAGTCTTGGGTGTGAACACAACAGTCGCAGTTACCTAGAGACCAGGCTACAGGTACTGCAGAGTTCTCAGTAACTTGTTATCTAAATTCCATTTACATGATCTAAGTTTCCATATGTACTTTTTGTCTCCAAGGGTGTAAACTGTGAAACAAATAAGATCTCCTTAAATGACAAGGTGTCCTTCAGCAGCCAGCATCATGAAACAGCATCATCTGTTTTGCCTACAGTTAGGCTACACCTGGTCTCAGTGGTTGAAACTGTGTGTCCAGCAGGAGCAGGGAGGCGATTGTGCCCCTGCACTCAGCACTGGTGAGGTCACACCTGTGTCAAGTTTTGGGCACGTCAGTACAAGAGAGACATTGAGGTGCTGGAGTGAGTGCAGAGGAGGGCAATGAAGCCGGTGAAGGACTTGGAGAACAAATCTGGTGAGGTGAGATGGAGAGAGTTGAGGCTGTTTAGTTTGAGGAAAAGGAGGCTTAGGGTAGACCTCATAGCTCTCTACAATTATCTGAAAGGACATTGTAGAGATGTTGGTCTCTTCTCACAGGTAGTTAGTCACAGAACCAGAGGGCAGGGTTTCAGGCTTCAACAGTGTAGGTTGGGATTGGACACAAGGGAGAAATTCTTTGCAGAGAGACTAGTCAGGCTGCCCAGGGTGGTGGTTGAGTCACCATTCCTAGATGAGTTTGAAAGATGCTTAGATATAGTGTTGGGGGATATGATTTAGGAGTGAACTTGTAGAGTAGGGTTGATGGTTGAACTCAATGATCTTGAGAACTTGCTTAAGAAACTGACGATATGACTCACAGTACATGGACCTATTGCAGATACCAGCCTTGACAAGAAGCTACTTAGAGTCTTCTGACTGTTTGGGAAATTAAACAGCCTTACATGGGCAGAATCACAGAACATTAGGGATTGGAAGGGACCTCGAAAGATCATTTAGTCCAATACCTCTGCCAGAGCAGGCTCCATCTAGCTCAGTCNTGCCAGAGCAGGCTCATCTAGCTCAAGTCACACAGGAACATATCCAGACAGGTTTTAAATATCTGCAGAGTAGGAGACTCCACAACCCCCCTGGGCAGCCTGTTCCAGTGCTCTGTCACCCTCATTGGGAAAAAGTTCCTTCTCATACTGATGTAGAACCTCCTATGTTCCAGCTTTCACCCATTGCCCCTCGTCCTGTCATTGAATGCCACTGAGAAGAGCCTGTCTCCATCCTCCTGACACCTGCCCTTTCCATATTTATAAACCTAAATGAGGTCATCCCTCAGTCTCTTTTTCTCCAAGCTCAAGAGACCCATCTCCCTCAGCCTTTCCTCATCAAGGAGATGTTCCACTTCCTTCATCATCTTTGTGGCTCAGTACTGGACTCTCTCCATCAGTTTTGTGTCCTTCTGGAACTGAGTGGCCCAGAACTAGACACAATATTCCAGATGTGGTCTCACCAGGGCAGAGTAGAGGAGGAGGAGAACCTCTCTTGATCTACTAACTACTTCGCTTCTAATCCACCCAAGGATGCTGCTGGCTCATGGTCATCCTGCTGCCCACCAGCACCCCTTGGTCCCTTTCTCTTATGCTACTCTGCAACAGATTTACTCATAGAAGTAGATGAACCTTGTGTCAAGGAGGTTCCTGGCTGGAGAGAAACCTTATGTCCAGGCTGTTTTCTGAGGTTGTTGTGTGGCTCCAGCACATAGGAACAACACAGGCCTTACAATCACCTTTTTGTCCTTGTTTCTATTGCTGCTGCCACCCTATAAATCTGATATTCCCAATAGTAAGCAAATTTGTTTCAACAGAGCCAAATCCCATTTGTGTGCCTGGCAGTGAAAGCAAATAGCAGCCTTAGATCATCTTGGGTGAGAAGTAGATTTTTAACCCCATCTTGGTCCATATGTGAACATGGTAGCTCCTCAACTACAGCTTCATTAACACAGAAAATAGTAACAATAGTGTTTAAATTCCTCGTGAGAGCTGTGACTCTGGCTAAAAGACCTATCTTATCATCGATTAAATCTGGAGTCAGATTGTGGCAGGAATTTGGGACAAGGATCAGATCAGAATTATACCCTGCTGGCTGGTACTAACTCGAGAGCTGTACATCTAACGTACAGTTACGGCAGCTATTAGTTTTATTAAACTAACTGAAGAAATTATTCTACCAAGGTAGAGAGTCTCTTTGTTCATGAGCACAGATAACTCCTGAATTGTAGGAATTCCTTATCCTGACAAACTTTGCAATTAGGGACAGGAATAAAAGGACACCTGCTGAAATAATTATTAAAGGGTACACAACTACAACCTGCCTCTGATCAGCTGGAAGGAGCCAGTATCCTCCATCAGCACATAATGCACTTACACATTTAATGACAAATATACAGTCAGGTAAATTACTACATCAGATACTGATTTTGGTGACTACTGAACTGATGCTCCAAGGTGACCTCACAGCAGTTTTCCAGTCTCTGAAGTGGGCTACAAGAAACCTGGGGTAGGGCTTTTTACACAGCTGTCTAGTGAGAGGACAAGGGGAAAAGGGTACAGACTTGAAGAAGGGAGATTGAGGTTGGACTTGGGGAGCAAATTCTTTGCTGTGATGGTGCTGAGATGATGGAACAGGTTGCCCAAGGCAATTGTGGCTGCCTCATCCCTCGATGTGTTCAAGGCCAGGTTGGATGGGGTCCTGAGTAACATGATCTAGTGAAGGTGTCCCTGCCTCTGCAGCGGGGTTGGAACTAGATGATCTTTAAGATCCCTTCCAACCCTGGCCTTTCTATGAGCCTACGATTATAGTTCCACACTAAATCAGATAAAATAAATATATATGTGTTCCATGGTGCTGACATAAACCCAACAATAAATATGGACTATTTCCACAAAACTCAGTCTGTAGCACTTATATAAATCAGGTAGGAGATTAGGATTGGACCCTCACTCGTGAAATCAATAGCAATTTAATAACTATAAATTTGGAGCAGTATTCTTTCCATGAATTTATCTACCAATAAGAGTAGAGGAAAGTCTACTCTTTTATAATAGATGCTTAAAATTTTTGTTAGGTGAGAGCCTGGAAAACTGGGGCCATAATCTCAGAAAATACTGCTACATGTTTGCCCTCTCCCTGAAGAGAGGTTGTTGTCAGTTGGGGGTCGAGCTCTTCTCCCAGGTAACTAGCACCAGGATGAGAAGGCAGGGCCTGAAGCCGCCAGGGGAGGGTTAGGTTGGATGTTAGGAAGTCTTTCCTCATGGAAAAGGTGATCAGACCCTGGAATGGACTGCTCCGGGCAGTGGTGGAGTCCCCATTCCTGAAGGTGTTTCAGGACAGACTGGCTGTGTCCCTTAATGCTTTGGTCTGGTCGATGTGGTGATGTTAGGTCCTGGGCTGGGCTGGATGAGCTCAGAGGGCTTTTCCAGCCTCAATAATTCTGTGATTCTATGTCCTACCCGTTCAGCTTTGGCATTCTTTGTCAGCTGCTACTGGAGACAGGATCCTGAAGTGCTGTTTCAGATGATTTTGTGTTCTTATGTAGAACCATAGTATTACGCTAAGGTCTTAGAGTTATGCTGAATCTGGAAACCATAAGGTTTGGTCCAGCTTCTGAAAGATCCTGCTGCCTCTCTGACTGGCAATTCTGGACAGAACAACAGTGTTCTCTGTGCATTTGGACAACAGCTATAGAAAGGTGATGCAGCTGCACCAACCTTGGAAGGAGACATCTGCCTCTTCTTGCCACAGTAGGTTTAAGGAGCACCTTAACCACATGCCCTGCTTTTCCCACTTACATGCTACCCTCTGGCTCTTCTACAGATGAACAAGAAGTAAGGGAGCCAGCCACGCTTCCCCCGCTAGTCCAAATGGCCTGTGGTCATTTGGAATTCAGTACCAGAAGGTGACAAACTCAAGGCTGATGTTCATCTGGTAACTAAGTGCTGTTTGCTTTCGTTCACAGAGAGGTCTGGGTGAAGTATTTTGCAGTATTTTGTTTGCCCAGTGACCACTGAGGAGCATGACACTCCATAGCCAAGAAGAGGCTCTCCTGATCTCCAAGGTTACACTGGAAAAGGATATAAATCAAAAGCCCACAACCGTTGGGAATCACAAACCACTTGCAGAATGTCTTGCAGGCATCTCTTCCCACAGGGAAAGGTTGAGATCTTCAGGTTGATTAGTTTCTTTAATCCCCAGATTCTTTAAGGCGGTTAGTATATACAGCGAGCGCTCTGGGACCACGTGGGTGTTGGGATCTTTCTCTCCTCAGGTGTTGTTCACACAAATCCTCCCTCCAGCCTTTCCCTGCCAA
The DNA here is from genome assembly GCA_013400115.1 of Rhinopomastus cyanomelas. Lineage (NCBI taxonomy): Eukaryota > Metazoa > Chordata > Aves > Bucerotiformes > Rhinopomastidae > Rhinopomastus > Rhinopomastus cyanomelas. Next base: position 82,746 of record VXBP01001307.1, on the reverse strand, counting down.
GAAATCTAGGTTTGAGGGATAGAAGAGCCCAAGTTGGGTATTTTACCACCCTGAGTTCCTTGAGGAGCCCTGACAGAGCCTGGCTCTCCATCCTAATGCCACTCAACTTTCACTGCTTCCCTCGGGGTCACCCAGCAGTCTCAGGCTCACTCAACTTTGTGGCAGAACTTCTCCAATTTGTTTGTTATTTTTCCTCTGACTGTATTTATGAAAGCTGCGTGCTGAAACGCCCTCCCCCTCATCACCACCTCTTTTCTCTCCAATTTGCTTCCTGCCAGACATTGCAACCTGACACATCAAATACAGACACAAGGCAGGAGGTGAGGAACATCTGGCCCTGGCTGCAGAGCATGTGCAAGAAGAGAAGCTCCTAGAGATGAAAGATCAGGGTTTTTTCCCTCTTTTCAGGACCTTGCTGTGGGGTGTTCAGGGCTTCCTGCCGCAGCCCCCTGGGGCAGCAAGCAGCCCCCAGACAGGGCTCCGCTGTCTCTAACACAATTACAGTCTGCAAACATTTAAAGGCAGTTTCTTTTGAGTTAGCCACATGCTTCAAATTGTTATGTGGTTGACCGCTGAGAACAAACCCCCACACAAATACCTACGGATCAGCTTGCTCAAGCCAGGGTGGTAGCAGTGGGGGCGGAAGGGGAGGGGGAAGGCTTCCTCCTTTTGCTTTTGATGAGAAGAGAACAGAGTTCTCTTTCGGCTTCTCCGAGCCGCTCGCAGCCGCGCGTTGCAGCGTGCGCTCGTCGTTGCCGTTTGCACTTTGTTCGTGTTTCCCTGATGAAAGAAGCCCTGTTCGACAGCCATGGCTGTGTGCAGCACAGGCCAAGTCCTCTGATGGTGGCAATGAACTCCTCTGAAGAATGGGGACTGAAAATGCAACCTCCTCTCCCCGTGTGCCATGCAAACATTGAGCCAGGGGAAGACTTCTGAGCTTTGACATTACCCTCTCCCATGTCCCTTAACTCCTATAAAAGCTGAATACTTCTCTGCTGACTCAGAGGCAGATGGATTTTGTTAACTGCAGTTGAGATAGAGGAGGATACATGTAAAGCATTATTGCCTCTAGGGTGGTGGGTGAACCCAGCTTGGGGGGCTCAGGGAAGGCCGAGTGATGAGCTTCACATCACACTCTGTTTAGTGTGGAACTTGGCTCATGGCTACCACATGGGAGGAGAGCACTTCGTGGTGCAGGATGTCTGAAGTGATAAACTACACTGGTTTTCCCTCTCCGGCCTCCTGCCTTCTCTCTGAAACTCTACAGCTCCTCAAAGCCCAAGGGAGACACTTAGAGCCAGTAGCAATGAAACAAACAAACAAACACTCCAAAACAAGCACAGAGCTCAAAACCCCTCAGTAAAGCCACTGCCTCTACTGACATCTTCTTAAATCACAGACTTTCTAGTGAAGTCAATGAGCTTCCCTTTGCCAGCATTTCCTTGTATTTGGGTGGCATATGAAACCGCTGAGGCGCAAAACAAACCCAGTTGATGAGGACAAACAGGACTGGCAGAGCCTTTCATGTAGCACTTACGAGAGGGCTGAGGTTGAAATAGAGATAATTATTTTCCATGGGCCAACTTTAAGATTCATCTTAAGTTTGTTTTCATTTCTAAAAAGGCAGATCGAAGACTCTACAAGGCAGCTAGAAGAGTCTTGATGGAAAACCTGCAATCCAATCATATTCTGCTTCTCTTGGCTCCAAAAGAAAATTGGATTCTTTGCTTTTTGCAGAAAACTTCATGAAAAGGAGGGGTTAAAGGCTTTGGCTGTGGTGGACAGTTTCCATTAAAGTGGTTTAGTCCCTCTGGTACATTTGTCATCCGAGCAGAAACATCCCAGTGCCTACAAAGTTGGCTCTACAGGACTTGGTGCCTGTCAAAACTATTTATCCACTCTTATCCACCACAGCAAGAAAGGCAGGAGGACTGGCACGCATGATGGTGAATGAACTGGACACATGGAGTGAGGATTCCTAACTCAGACCTCCTCACTGATATAGAAAGGGGAAGAGGGACAGAAAGAATGTCAAAGCATGAAGGATCTAACATTAGAGAATTTAATCACGCAGCTGGTTACCAAAATACTGTCGTTTATAGAATTTCTTCATGGGCAATGGAGCAGATAGTTCTTAGTGTCTGGTTGGTCCTCCTGCTACTGAAGGTACAGAATGCCAGCAGAAACAGCTACTGGAGGATACTGGCATTGGCAACGTCACTGGCCAGGTGTAGATGAGATACCACATGTAGATAATTCAAAACTCATGTGACCATCACTTATTAAGAAACTATTTAGCGCTTGGTATAATTATATGAAGAGACATAAAAAATTCCCACAGGCTAAGCCAGAGAGAACCTGAATTCTATGTGAGGGCTGCTATCAGAGCAAAAAAAAAGAAAGGGGAAGGGAAGAGAATTCAGGTTATAAAAAGAAACACGTACACAATGAGCTGAAGGTTGTGCTTCTGCGCTTCCTGGTCTGGGTGTGAGCAGAAGAGGAAATACCAAAATACCACCAGGAGAACTATTCCCACAGCATTTCCAACCTGACTGGAACCAGCATTTCGGACAGTCCTGCAAAGAAGGGGGAGAAAACCCCGCAAATGACCCAGTCCCCACCATCCAGCTCACCAGAAAGCTAGGAGATTTGGGTAGACCTAGAGAAGTCTTTGTGCTTCCCCTGAATCCATATTTGTGTTTTCTGTGGGTCACTGGTAGTTGGTGACAGTTCTGCCAGCTCTGAGAAGAGCACAGTTCTGCTGGAGCCAGTTCAATCTCATCCTTGCCCACAGACCACCAAATGGCATGCTGACCACAAAGCAGAGCACCGCAGTGTGGTCTAACTGAGCTGAGGGGTTTCTGATGCCCTCTTTCATTTTTTGAGGGTCAATCTCCCACAAAGAGCACACACACCTACGTACACAGCAAGAACCAACATTGAAATGCATGAAATGCCACCAGTTTCAGTGCTGCCTCCTGTTAATAATTAAAATGGAATTCCTGAAGGCTTTGCAGGCAGGAAAGACATTAGTTTGGTGTGGCTGATCTCACACTAACCTTCCACTGGTACCACAGAAAACCTTGAAGAAGAGCAGCAGGATCCCATTCAAAGGGTTGGCCAGAAAGCTGGCACAATAGGCAGGCGGTTGGAAACTTCAGATTCAGAAGCTCTGCAAAGAATTTGGAAAATGACCCTTGTTCTGTGCTGCTAAACCCCAGGAATTTAGGTGTTGACTTCTCTTGATGGACACACAACACTAAGATACTAGAACTCAAGGAATTTCCAATACTCCCAGGGAAACAAGGGCTACAGTAAAGTTAGGACGGAAAGATGTTTTTCCTATATAAGCTTTCTAACATCTAAGCAATTTCTGAATCAAGCTTTTTTCCTTCACATTGGAGAATCGGATCCCTGGAACAGCCCCAGGGAGCGGCTCAGGAATGTTCTGCGCAACCACAACTTCCAGCTATGGAACAGAACAAAAGTTGCAACAGTGGTGATGCTTTACATTCTACATCTGACTCCAGCAACACTTCCATGGGTGCCAGCAATGAAATCTGCTTCACAGAGGTCTGAGAAGAAGGCTTTGTCTTTTCAAGCGCTGAGTCACTGGTTTTGAGGCAGGTCAACTCATTGCATTTGTGACTGCACTTTAACTGAAACCCACCTAAGGCTAGTAACGCTGTCATGGAGTCTCACATCCAAAAAAGCAGCTAGAACTGTAGCTAAGCCTCATGTCTGACTGCAGCTTTCCAGCTCATTCAGAGCAGTGTAGCACTCAGCATTTTCCCTCCAACAACAGAAAGCCCCTTTCTGGCCTCTCAGAATACTGCTGCATGAAATAAGTTTTCACTCCTACTGCAAACTTATTGAAGAGACAATAGCAGAAAGATCTGGCACATGGCTTTTCTTAAAACTTCCATCTAGATCAACAATCAAGCATAAAAGTCCAAGAACATGCAAAGACATTCAGAAATTTATCATTTTTCTTTTAAGATTAATTTTAGGGTTGAGATACTGTAGTTAACTCAGCATTCTGCAGGTCTTCCGTGAACCCTCACACAAGGCACTGGGGCTGTTAATGTGGGTTGAAGTTGCTTTCGTGAAGGACTTACAGAACCTGGCCTCATACATTTTGCTCCAGTAAAGTTTTCCTAGACATTACCTGGGCTGGGAAGCTGACTGCATTTTTAGGAATTAAGAGTGTACTTCAGTTGTGGGGTTTCTTTCGGAAAACGCTCTAACCTCAGCTTCACTCCTCTGCATTGTGCGACTTGCTCAGCAGTCTGCTGAAGGGTCGTGCTGAGCCTTTGTCCCTCGTCCAGAGCTGCTCGATACCAGCTACGCTCAGCCCCAACGCGCTGTAACTCACCAGGACGGGTGCAGTCTGAATTCCCATTCCAGGTTTGGTCCTCAAACCTAAGGCCATTATTCCATCTCAGACTAAAACATATTCTCCCGTGGGCAGCTGAAAAAACAATGGTATTTCTTCAAGTTTTCTTGCCACCAAAAAACCAAAACCAAACAAACCCCAAAAAGAGAGAGGAATGATTAATAATAGTTGGGGGGAAAAAAAAAAGAAATCCAGTGCACGGCAATCCCCAGAGTTCTGGAGTCTATGGGTATTGATCTGCATCCATAAATGTCCTGACCGGTGAGGAGACACAGGCACTACAACTGGAAGGAGAGCAGGAAGGAAAACCTACCATGTGAGCACAGTGAAAAAAAATAAGGGGGGAGCAGATGAAAAAGAGAAAGAAAAAGGTCTGCTCAGTGGACAGCACTGGGGCTGATAGCAGGGATTTCAGGAAATCCAAATACTCAGACAGGAAATCTGAACACTGGATAAACATGTCATAATCTCCACAGATACAGTTAAAGTGCTGCGTCTCCTGTTAACCCTTCGCCTGCCTGTGGCTGAGGCTGAAATCAGATCTGCAACGCCTGCAAACACAAGCTGCCTACAGGCTCCAGAGTCTGAGCAGCAGCCCTGCCTGCAACCCTGCCCTCTCCTTCCCTCGCTGCTCTGGAGAGGGTATTTTCCTCCCTTTGTTTCTATACAGTGATGCTTCACTTAAAATGTGTCTATGGTTCTCCTCCTCATTGCACCCTGAGCCTTGCAAGAGCAGGGAGACCTGCCTTCTGTGCCCCCTGGTAGTCCTGAGGATTAGTTTTACTCTCTTCCTCTCTCTTTCGCTGTAACACAAGATTTATAGCGCTGTCAGTGAGACGCTCACAGGGTACCAGTCATGATTTATTCCAGGACTGGTGCAGGCAGGGCTGGGAGGGCCACCTCAGAAATTAGAGGGAGAAAATTCTTAAAGGAGGAGGGGGAGTTGGAAAAGTCCCTTTATGCTGCCTTATCAGAGAATTGAGGAAAAATCCTGCAGACCTTGATAACAGTCAGATGAAAACTGCCTGGCCCCTGGTTTCAGGAATATGGCCTTTGCTCTCTGTGTCTCATTGTTCACTACCCACCTTTAAAAGCATCACCTTACTTATTTCTTTTTTCCGTTGAGACTCATGAATTGATTTCTTTTTATGTTCTACCTTGGTTAAAGTGTTAATGTAAAACCTAGCTAGCTGCAAAGGCAAGAAGCAGCAATATTTCACAGAGCTGACCCCTTGCTCCCACAGATATAATTAATGCAGTGGAGCTTGTGTGAGAGTTGTCCCATTTAAATCCATGGGTCTATGAGCACACACAGATCCTGCCTGTTTGCAGGAGGTGACTTCCCTCTGTTTGATGTAGGAGGACAACTGCAGGCTTCACTGCTTTTCAGAGGTCACTGACTCCTAAGGTAAGACCCTGCCTCCCAAAATGCTTCTTCAGTCTTAAAATTGACTTTTTGGGATGGTCCTGCCTACATAGCTTATTGGAAAGAAAATGCTGTGGCATCAGGTGTTCTGGTTCTCCTATGACTGTAGTGATAAAACAGAAAGTTCCTTGGATTTTACGTTTCACTTTGCTTGTGGAAGTAATTAGACGCAGCGGTAGAATCACTGGTTGGTGCCTTTGCTTAAGGCATCAGCAATTAGCTCATCTGAAATAGCCTCCATGTAAGTCCCACGTGCAGCATTAACCTATAGCTTTATGTTAAGGTGCTCACTGGAAACAAATTAGCAGCTCTAAAGGAAAAGGCTTCCTCCAGCACCTTCTACTGCTTAGAGTGTGTTTCTGCTTTGTATTTCAAAGAGAGAAGCTCTGGTTAACCAGCGTCGGTGGTTAATTACACTTCCAGGGAATCAGCATTCCCTGGCAGCTGAGCTGTGGTGGAACATGGGGCTTCTGGGGTATCCCTGCCTCAGGAAATCTCATCTGGTCTCCCACCCAGTTCTGAGTCAGGAAACCCTTTCAGGACGAGTCCTCATGTTCCCAGTCATTCATCTTCTACTTTTTAGGGAGCATGTGGCCAGCAATGGAGATGGGTTCCTATGAGAATGGCTGTAGTGCTGGTGGCAGCATCTGTGCCAGTAGCTGGAAAAACAAAGGCTTAGCTCTAAAGCCATGAAGTCATTCCCATTGCCTAGCACATGCTGCTTGAAATAAGCACCAAATGGCTGCCTGATGATGTCAGGAGGGAACTGGTGGAAAAAGAGGGAAAAATTAAAACATGTCAGTATTGGACTTTTTCCTTATTCCAAGAGCTTTGCCAGTGAGCTAATTCACTTATTTGCCTTCTTCCTTAGCAGTTCTTGTCACTGGCTTTTTTTTCCACCTTCTCTTTTCTTGCATTTTCCTCTTAGTTCCACCTTCTCCAGCAGCAAAAGCAAGAACAGAGGGAAAGAATAAAGCACAGACTTTGCTTTTCAGTGAAAAAATATTGATGAACTCTTCAAATCTGCATTTTAAAAATGCCTTTAAAGACTGAGAGACTTTTCATTTGAAAACATTCAAGCAGCTCTAGAAAAAAAAAGAAGAAGCTGGGGGAAGTGGGATATAATTTATTACCTCGAACATCTGCTGTAAATCAGTTAGAGGTAGGCAAACATTCCCTGCCAGGGCACAGTTAGGTCAAGGTGAGAGGGGATAAAGCAATAACTTGGCCAGCTAGTGTCCTTCGGCGGCTTTCAGTGGGCTGTAAGCACAAGAGCCCTGCTTACTGCAAAACTGGTTGGTTTTGTTTAGAGAAGTTTCAAAGGGGGAGCAAAATGTCACTGGTGTATTCAGTGGAAAAGTGTTTCTGAAACAGCTTCATCAGTTTTCTCACAGGACCACAAAAAGTGTGATGCTTTGCTGTTTTTCTAGCTAAAATAAATTGAGAAAAGGTTTGGTTTATTGTAAAATGGTTGGTTTGATGAGAAATGTAGGTTGAAAGGCTCCGCAGAAAGGTGTTACTGCCAGTCTTGGCAAATAGGGACAGCATGTCAGAGAGGATAACGAAGCTGACAAAAATAAACCATCAAGAAACATTTCAGCAGAACAGGGTAGAGAGAAAACTTCAAAGTCAGCCCAGCAGAGTTATCAAACCTAAAAAGTAGATAAAGAATCCTGAAAGGGCACAACAGCTGCAAAAACTCCACCATCACCTGAGGAAAATAACTGGTGGTCTTAACACAGAGGTGAAGATGCTGGCGTTTCAACTGGACAAATTCCTCCACTACATCCACCCTTGGTGCTTCCACAGCAGCTGGTCTTTCTGCTCAATGGCTCTACAGCCCTGGGATGGAACTTTCTGTAGTCCCAGAGCTGATAATGAAAAGTCTCACTTCTTCCACAGAGACCTCTAAGGCCACTGAATTAAGACAAAGCAGTTCATTAAAGATGAAAAGGGCTTAGCTATGTATGCGAAAAGATAAAGCACATGAAATTATAATTGAGATTGTGAACAAAGTGCTCGAGAAAGGGTTATCATTAGCCTATGAGGCCCCGAGCACTGTCATTTTTCAGGTTTCAATGACAAGCCTTATCATCAGAATTAGTCTCTTCAGTATAGATTTGAAACAAAGATTTGTTCTTTAATTTTCACTGTCCTACTTATTGGATTTGGAGAAGAACTCAACAGAATAATGAAAATATTTGGAGAAAGAAATGGCAGGCCCCAGATTTGTCGTTTTTCACCCTTCAGTTACTCTGAGGCTTTACACGCTTGAAGAAAATAATATGTATATATATATAGATATACATGTGAAAAGTAATTTACTTTCCCTTTAAAGCATGACCATTCCTCTGTGCTCAGGGATCCCCAGCCTCTCAGTAGCAAGCGGGAACTGGGTGCCAGAGAAATAGTGACACGCAAAAGCCAAGTTCCCCATTCACACTGTGGCTCTATCTGGATTTTACTACAACGGCTGCTACAACTGAGTAAACAGCAGAGAACACGTGAAGAAAACACCAACCAAAAGGATTTTGTAAACACTGACACAACTTGCCATAAGCTATAAACCCTATTTTTCCTCACAAAACACCGGTAATTAACTGGTTTAGAGACTACAACACATCTCTCTGTGCACTGGCTTTTAGGTTCAGTGTTTGTTTGGAGATCTCCGACAATTTTACGACCAGTCTGCTCGTTCCTAAATGAGCTGTCAAGGAGGTTCACATTTGAGACCAGCATCCCTGCTGCCAGTGCTGCTTTAGGAAAGGCACTGAGCCCCTTCCATCCAGCAGCAAACCACGTGCTCTTACATTACACAGGAAGTGTGGCCACTTACCCCTCTGTTCATTCAGCGCAATACAGCAGGAGCTGTGTTCTAACAGGTTTAAAGACCATGTTTGTACATTTATTAAGCAAACAGCACCTCTTGATGTTACAAGAACATCCAACTGCTGTGAAGAGAAGCACTTGACCCTCGATGGTAACTGCAGGCTGAACATCCAGGAGGCTGCGTACGTCTCCTCTTCAGCTGCTTTCTGGGTTAATGTTATGGTTGTTTAACAGAAAAAACCCCAAACGCTGAAGCCCTTCCTCTTGCATTTTCATGCACTTTTCCTGTTACTGGGGCAAAGAAAGGACCATTTTAGCACAGTCCTCTTTTTCTCCCCTGCCGTAGTTTTTCCGTGGTAGCTCGTGGAAAGAGGAAGCCGAAGTCATGGCCAAACATTAGTTTTGCAACCAGCGCTGCACAAAACATGCTGTGTAGAAATGCATCAGTAAGGAGCACTAAGACAACCAGCGGTCACCTAGAGATCTCCTTATGGTGTGAGTGTAGCTACTGGTTTCGTCATTTGCCAGAGACACGTGGAAAACCCAGAAAACATTCAGAGAGGGACCTGGGAGCACTGGCTGACAACCTGCTGAATAGGAGCCAGAAGGGTGCCCAGGTGGCCCAGAAGGCCAATGGCATTCTGGCTTGTATCAGCAATAGTGTGGCCAGCAGGACTAGGGGCATAGTTCTTCCCCTGTACTGGGCAGTGGGGCACTTGAGTACTGTGGTCAGTTCTGGGCCGCTCACCTCAAGAATGAAATTGAAGGACTGGAGTGGGTCCAGAGGAGCAACAAGGCTGGGGAAGGGACTGAAGGGAAAGTCTGACAAGGAGAGGCTGAGGGAGTTGGGGGTGTTTAGCCTGGAGGAGACTCAGGAGGGACCTTCTCCCTCTCTACAACTCCCTGAAGGGAGGTTGTTGTCAGGTAGGGGTCGGGGTCTTCCCCCAGGCAACTAGCAACAGACAAGAGGGCAGGGCCTGAAGCTGCAGCAGGGGAGGGTCAGGTTAGGAAGCCCTTCCTTAAAGAAAGGGTGATCAGACTGTGGAATGGACTGCGCAGGGCAGTGGTGGAGTCCCCATCCCTGGAGGTTAAAGGACAGATGGGCTGTGTACCTTAGTGCCCTGGTCTGGCCAATGTGGTGGTGTTAGTCCTGGGCTGGGTTGGATGAGCTCAGCGGTCTTTTCCAGACTCAATAATTCTGTGATGCTGTAAGCTGAAATGCCCACACAGTCATGAAATGCTGCTGTGTGGGAAAAAGACTGACATCTGAATTTCTGAGTCTGCGTCATTCTCTATAGGTTTCTAGGCTTTGGTCATGCTTAGTCTGGGTCAGGAGTTTGCCTTGGACAATGCTGAGAGCATCGCACCTGGTATGTTCTCCCTTTGCTACCAAAGTCTTCCCCAACTGCTGTTATAAAAATAGGTGGAAATGATGCCTCTTCAGTATGTTGTCTTTGGCTTGTTGCATGACGTTTCAATGACGACGCAACATTACATTCGTTTACAACAGTCCCAGACATTAATTAAAATTAATAAATACTATTACTTGATGTATTCAGGAGAGTGTGTCCAGCAGATCAAGGGAGGTTCTTCTCTCTCTCTGCTCTGCCCTAGTGAGGCCACATCTGGAATATTGTGTCCAGTTCTGGGCTCCCCAGTTCAAGAGGGATGGTGACTTGATTGGGATAGTCCAATGGAGGACCATGAAGATGATTAGGGGACGGAAGTACCTGCCTTATGAGGAGCGAGAGACCTGCGACTCTTCAGCTTGGAGAGAAGAAGGGTACAAGGGGACTTATCACTGTCTATAAATCCATAATGACTGGGTGTCAAGAAGAAAGAGACAGTCTTTTTTCACTTGAGCGGTGCGATAGGACAAGGGGCAATGGGTGTAAGCTGGAGCACAGGAAGTTCCATCTCAGCATGAGGAAGAACTTCTTCACTCTAAGGGTTACAGAGCACTGGAATGGGAGGTTGTGGAGTCTCCTTCTCTGGAGATTTTTCAGGCCCACCTGGATGCATTTCTGTGTGACCTGTCTTAGATTTTATGATCCTGCTTGAGCAGGAGGGTTGGACTTGATGACTCCTGAAGGTCCCTCCCAACCCCTAGTGATCTGTGTGCCTGTGTGTCTCAGTACAACAAGCCCACAGATGATCACCAGATCGGTTTAGCAATTATAGGATTCTTTTAAGAAAGGAGTGAAGTGTTTCATGATCTGAGACTTTGGGAAGCCCTGTGAGCAGTAATTAGAAGCACTTTTGTGAATGAAAACCAGTTGCACACATAAAAATGAGTGTTCAAATTCTTGTCAGTCCTTTATCTCAAGGAGCTGAACATTTTAAATATGGATGAGACTTGTCACAGCTGTGTGAGAGTCAACAGTGCGATAAATGCTGCAAACGTCCTATGCTCTGATGCGTGTTTGTACCTCGCACAGGCGGTGCTCTTAGCCCAGGGGGCTTGAGAGTGGCCTGGGAAATGAGAGGGAAAGAGCTATTTCTAATTTCAGTTACAGCTTGTGGAACTAGAGGATGGCTGTCACAGACACATGTCAATGATGGGGAAGAAACTCAAGGCCTGATTTTCTCCTGCAGCCCTTAGATTTCGATATGTCTGCATTTGTTTGTGCAGCCAGAATCCAGGCGCTCCGGTGCTGGTGAGGAAGCAGGACTAACAAAGCAGAAGGGCACATACAAGCTTGGCCTGTTATGGCTCTGGGTTCTGTTGTAGGAATGAGATGGCCCAGCAGAAGGTTGTGATTGCTGTAGAAAGATGCAGCTTCTGCAAGGAGGAGGCAGGATGGTGGGGAACAGGTGGCTGGTGTTAAAGCAGTTCCTGAGGGCACTGTCCAAAGGCCCTGACAGGCTTGGAGCGTCGACCACCTCTCTAGGAATCCCACAATCACAGAACATTAGGGGTTGGAAGGGACCTCGAAAGATCACCTAGTCCAATCCCCCTGCCACAGCAGGATCCCCTAGATGCAGTCGCACAGGAACAGGAAGGAAGCCTGGTCCTGTCTTTGACTCCTTCTGTGTAAAGAAGGGTGGGCCCCTCACCACAGGAAAGACATTGTGGTGCGACAGGCCAGCAAAGAGCAACAAAGGAACTGGAGGAAAACTACTAAAAGGACTGGCTGAGGGAACAAGGGTTGTTTAGTTTGGATGAAAAATGACACCGAGGGGAGGCCTTATTTCTGCCCACTGCTACCTGAAAGAAGGTTGTTGGGGTGGAAGTTGGTCTCTTCTCACAAGTAGTAAGTGATAGGACAAGAGGAAATGGCCTCAAATTGTGCCAGAGGAGGTTTAGGTTGGGTATTAGGAAAACTGTCTTCACCAGAAGGGTTATCAAGCACTGAAGCAGGCTGCCCATGGAAGGGGTTGAGTAACTGTCCCTTGACATGTAGTTGTGTTGCTTAGGGACATGGTTAACGGTGTGGACTTGGCAGTCCAGTTAGGTTTGTGGTTGGACTGAATGACTTCAAAGGGTTTTTTTGACCTTCTTTAAAGGTCATCAGCACCTCCCTCTCCACTTCCCCTCTGCAGGAATCTGTAGGGAGTGATGAGGTCACCCGTCAGCCTCCTTTTCCCTAAAGTAGACAAACCCAGAATCCTCAGCCACTCTGCACAGGACACTCCTCCTAGCTCTTTCACCAGCTTTGTTTCCCTCTGGATCCGTTCAAGGACTTTCACAACCCTCTTAAATTGTCGGACCTGCAACTGCACACAGATAAGCCACAGGCAAGCTTGAGCCACAAGCCAACACAGAGCCACCAAGACATGCCTGCCATGATACTCCCCCTAGAAATGGGGACAACCACAGTTTACAACCTTAGACTGTGATTCAGACACGCTGTGCATAGATCCTGCACGGATGGGATTTGTAAGGCCTAAGCATGGGCTTTAAGGATGGGATAAGATCAAACGTTTCTATCCTTACGACTCTAATGGTTGAACTGGATTCTTTGCTGCACAAGGAACTAGAGAAAATGCCACACAAGGCAGACTGGATGACATCAGTTTCTCCTCTCTTGCTTCAACACTTCATATGCATTCTATATGAAAGCTTGGATTTACCTCATACAACCTACAAGAAGTTTAGAAGAAAATAACATTCTTGTCTAGGGGGCAGCTGCAAATAAAATGATTGCTAAAATGGGCTTGAAATCAAGAGTCAGAGCTATTTGCTGTGTGAAAAAAGAGAGGAATATTAACTTCTGGGGGAGGAGGAGCTGTACCTTAAAAAAAAAAAGAAAGATGCTATTGAATGCAAAGTTGGTTTGGAAAGCTCCAATAATTGGAAACACATGTCTCTGGCTGCAGGCAGACAGCACATAAACTGCAGGAGAAAAATAATAACAGAAAAGACATGCAGCACTTGAAAATGTAGCAGGAGAAGTCACCATCTTACAAATGTGAAATGATGATACCTGACATCTTGTTTCACTTTGCCTCAAGAGGCCAAACATCTCTGTAGACTTTCCAGTGTATACCAAGCTTGTAACAAAGCAGAGATGTCAGGTATGTTGGATGGTAGTATTACATAAGGAGAATATTTCAGTAAACTTCTGAGCAAAGATGACTCACACAGATGAATATTTTATTTTAAACACAAAACCTTGTGAATTACTTAGCACCTAAAAATACACCCCCCCCCTTTAACTTTCAATGAACTGTGTTGCAAGAGTTTCGAACTTTTTCAGCACAGCAAATCATCCGTCTTTTGTAGTCTGTTAACAAAACTGTCTCTTTTCTGGCCAAAGCCTCTAAAGCAAAGCACACATAAACCCCCTCACTCCCACATGCCCGCTGGTTTGCAGCTCTGTGTTCCGCCTCTCTCCCTTCTTGGGAAGTTAAAGCCACAGGAGGAAGGAAAGGCTGTGAAAATCTGCACAGAAATCTGCACACTGAGTATATCCTGTAGAGCAGGCTATACATAGCCCTGCTGGATGGGAGTGCAGAGCAGGCACTGGAAGCTGTGTGGGCAGAGCCCGTGCAAACCTGCCTCTTCCCCAGCTTTGGCCACGGCGTTCCTTCCTATCCCTTTTGGCCCTGTAGATAGGTGTTTCTCCCTCTTCGAATCACTTCTGATTTTCCATCCCTCTCTTCTGAGTTTTGCAGCTCTCAGATGTCTGTGCCCTGTCCCAGCTGCAGTGAGAGGAGCTCTGGCCCAGGCATATCCTGTGTATCAAGGGTGCCTCTGGAGACTCTGAAACCTAGATTTGTCAGCAAATGTGCCAGCTTTCAGAGGTGTAAAAGGCACCTCTTTGTCTGAAAAGCCGTTTCACTGTCAAATTTCAACCTCTTCTTGTGGAGGGAAGGAGTGGAGTTTCATGAACAAGCCCTCCACAGTGCTGTAACGTGGGGGTGGGGAGAAGAGGTGGAAAAGGAGCTTTCCCTCTGACTCCATCATTTTGAATGACTCAAGCTTTTAAAGTTACAGAAAGAAATAATTACTTAAAATAGATCAGCCTGAGGCACACAGTTAAGTTAGGAAATGTGACACAAATCAGTGCAGCTGAGCGAACTAGTTTTCGCAGGTTTCTGGTGTGGTTGGGGCTGGGTAATCGATGGTTCTTCCTGCAAAAATCAAAAGGCCACTGGAGACAGCAGGAAACTTCGATAGAATCATAGTAGAAAATTGTTTAGGTTGGAAAAGAACATTAACACAACTGTCCCAAGCCAACCACTAAACCATGTCCTTAAACTCCACATCTACACACAGGGATGGCGATTTAACCACCTCCCCCTCAGCTTCAGTGACCTCCAGGCTCCTGAATCATTCAGTGCTATGCCTTTGGTTATACTCATGGGAAGGCAACATACACAGAATCATAGAGACATCATGGCTGGAAAGGCCCAGCCTTCATTCCAACATCTCCCCAACCCCTAGACCATGGCCTCAAGTGCTCTGGCTACTCATTTTTTAAACACCTCCAGGGACAGTGGCTCCACCACCTCCCTGAGCAGCCTGTTCCAGTGCCCAACCACTCTCTCAGTAAAGAACTTCTTCCTATCTGATCTAATAATAGGAATCTAAACCAATCTAAACCTCCCTTGATGTAACTTGAGGTCATTTCCCCTCATCCTGTCATAAGTAATTTGGGAGAAAAGACCAGCCTCACCACAACCTCCTTTTAGGTAGTTGAAGAGATCAATAAGGTCTTTCAGCCTCCTCTTCTTGACGTGGTGCGTTAAAAGCCACTTCTAACGCTGTATCTCAGGATTGACATGATCTTGCAGTTCACACGTTTCGGTTCCTCACTTTGCTAAAGTTACTCAGCTTCTCTTTATTGCAGACCACCTGAAGTTTGTGCTTTAATGGTTTTTCTGCTGCTAGAGGCCAAGTACATTACCCCACCTGTGAAACAAATGAGAGGATCCTTCAAGGACAGACACAAACAGATGCAGTGAGCTGTGGGTCTCAAAAAGTCTGTCCAAAGAATAGGGTGTATTTTGTTATTCCAGGAAGAACAGAAGCTTATTCCCACACCTACAGGTGTTCTCCAGCTTTGCTGAGCTGAGCTCCACATCTCAGTAAGGACATTGCCTCATGGGCACTTATCCTGTGAGTCATTGCGTAACAGTCCTGTGGCAATTTATGTTACACAGACTGAAAAAGCATTTGTGCATCTTTTTAAGAGGTCTTCAGAGGGATGAGCATATTGACCTTCCTGTAAAAGTTGACCACAATTTCTGCTTTTGCTGTTTATCTCTTCTTTCCTTGGCTGTGCTCCTCTCAACTGAAGTCTAGGATGAAGGCCAGCATACTGCAGGCACAGCAAGCTCGCTAGTGCACTGTGGACCACAGCTAGGGAGGCTCCATCCCAGCCTTTTTCTAGTGTGAAGCTTCAGGGTGACATGCAAAGTGCTAACAGGATCATGAATCATATTTACTAAGCAGAATAAAAGAAAAGCAAATCAACACCCCTACCGAGTACCGAAGAGTGAGCTTTCCAGCCAAGTATAACACCTCTCCTGATTCATTCTGCTGTGTTTTTCCAGGGTCATTCACCCTGTTCTTGCAGGAACAACAGGATGGCACTGGGACCTGAACTCTGACTCTGCTGTTTCTGCTGTTCTGGATGCTGATGCTGCTCTTTCACAACAGCTGAGTTGGATCCAGATGGAAATGTGAGAGATCACATTAACAATACCCCTAACACTTTTATACAGTTAAGAAGTTGCTTCTGTTGTTTCTTGGCATGAAAGATTGTGGACTATTGACACAGCCTGATTGTTTATGGGAATACCAAATTGTTTCTTGTTAAAGCAGCAGATTCACATCAATTCCCATTCTTCTGAAACCACCATGTTCAGTAGTTCGGTGTGAATAATGTGCAAAGGAAAGCACTGATTTTTCTTTGCCTTACAGAGAGATGGGTATGTTGGAAATTTCAAGATGGAATGATCCTTCGAGTCGTCATCAGCTGCGACTGCCCAGGAAAGCATTCTGATACATGGAGATGTATAGAACTTCTGTTGTCTGCGTAAAGCAAAGACAAATCTTTTAAGCCTGGTCGATTCTAAAAGGCTTCTTTAGGACCTGTCAGATATCTGCTCCCATCGTGCTGCAGAGGATTACATAGGATAAGAAAATAATGTGACAGTGATTAAACATAGAAATACATGTAGTAGCAGGAAATTCCTATTAGCTGATGTCTATCCCAGCTCTCCAGCTACTTGCTGTCACCTTTTGTTGTCAGAATTGTTTATGTTTTCAAGAAGAGTTACTGAACCAGTTAAAACTTGTATCTGCAAGGCTGACATCAAGCAAGAGCAAAAAATTCTGAATTGCTGGGAGCAAGCCAGGCGAAGCTTTTCCATTGGGGACATTTCCTCTAATTGAGAGGACTTCCATGATTTCATCATCATAATAATTAATATTACTCTATGATCCTAAATAATAACAACACTATAAGGAGGGGTCATCTGATTATTCTGCTTCAATCAATAACCTAAGGAGCATTGGGACAATCTCTTTAAAGGAAGGTTACAGAAAACACAAAAAAGGAAGAAAAGCCAGAGTAAGACTTCACTGGAGATAAAACTTGGTTTAAGTGATTGATTCCTTTCTGAATTGTATCTTTCTAGGAGCTTCTGATGCTCAAAAGAGGTGTGCCACAAGGCAGCAGGTGACAGTAGTGTTGACTCCAGAGCACTGGAGGAGGTTGGCCCAGGAATCAGAAGCCTCTCAAGCACGCTGCATGCTGATAACAAGACGCAGTGGAGAAGTTTTCCTCCTCTTACATCCACGGGCAGAGAACACAATACGTGTATTACTTGCATAAGGTGCTGCACCATGTTCTCAGATTTTCCCAGAGCTCAGTTAGGAGATCAGAGGGAACCACTTGGACGCAGTTGTTCCAACACCAGTGAATGCTGGAGGGCCATTTTGTACTTGCTGAGCAATATCTGATTGCAATCCAAACCAAAGCCCTCCACAGTGCAAGTGAAGGAGGCAGTGTTGTTTCTTTGCATCACAGCTGCTTGGGTCATCTCTTGTGGGTGTAGAGACATTTTTCCTCATCTGTCGGAGATGAGCAGCTGCTTATTGGTGCTTAGAAATGCATCCAAGGCTGCAAGAGAGCAGGAGCCTATGCTGAGAGGCTGAACCGGAAAGTTGAGATTACAGCAGCTGGTACTTGTCCAGAAAGACCAGGGCAAAAACCCAAACCTTCCTCAGGAGCTGCTGAGACCTTGTGTGGCAGTGCTGGGCAGGATGCTAGTTTCCATATCCTCCAAGAGACGGCACATCCAGCCATCATTTCCCATCTGAAAGCCATGCTGGGACTTTGTTCAAGACTGACTCAGAGGAAATGGTGACACTCAGTGAATTGCTGTGTGACTTCCCCCAGTTTGGGGTTTTTCCTTAGAGACCTTACAGCTTGTTGTGCAGCTGTCCTGCCCAACGGATGGGAGCTGCCGGGATGGCAGCACAGGGAACACAGCAGCAGGCAGGGCACTCTGCAAGTAGGCTTGTCGCCCGGGGCCTGCTCCAGCAAACCCATACACATATGCTTAACTCTACACTTCTGAGGCATAATCCCATTAATTTAAATGGGATTACTCATGGGCTTAAATTCCTGCAGGATCAGCACCGAGGTCTGTTGCCGCAGCTGCTAGGGGCAGCACAATTAATGGTGTAAGGAAGAGTTTTGCTCATTCTGTAACCGAGGGCTGCCTTGCTGAGCATCAGCACCGCTCATATCCTCAAGCCTGAAACAGGAGCCCTTCCTCAAGTCACAGGTGTGCTCCATTGCTTTGTCTTCCTCTAGACTTTCATAAATTGATCGCTCCTATGGATTCTGCCTCTTCATTGTCCCCAGGTGGCATGGAGGATTTTTGTGCCTACTGCTCATGGATTGCTCTAACTCTCTCCATCAGTACAGTACAGTGAACCCTTCTGCTCTGCTTATCTTTTCTAAACCAGCATATATCCTCCTACTTAGCATCCTTCTGCTAATCTCCTCCATCCTGCTGCAGCAGACTGCCTCTTCAAAGAAATAATGTCTCTACTTGCCCTCAGGTCATTTTGGTGACTGGATCCCACTGCCAGCTCAGGGGCAAAACCATTGTCTGCAAGAGGAGGGTTAAAGCTGGGGGATGAAAAAGTCCTCTAAAGATGATACTCCCAGCCCTGGCTTCTTGTATGGATGAATAATATGTTTTCTGTGTAGCTGCTGCTGGTTTCCTATCTGAAAAAAACCAGTCACTTGCATTTTCAGTGCTCCTCACTTCAAGAAAGAGATTGAGGGGCTGGGGTGGGTCCAGAGGAGCAATGAGGCTGGAGAAGGGGCCAGAGGGAAAGTCTGATGAGGAGAGGCTGAAGGGGCTGGGGGTGTTTATTCTGGAGAAGAGGAGACTCAGGGGGAACCTTCTCTCTGTCTACAGCTCCCTGAAGGGAGGCTGTAGTCAGGTGGGGGGTTGAGCTCATCTCTCAGGCAACCAGTGGCAGGACAAGAGGGCAGGGCCTGAAGCTGCCAAAGGAAGGTTAGGTTGGATGTTAGGAAGCCGTTCTTCATGGAAAGGGTGATGAGACCCTGGAATGGACTCCCCAGGGCAGTGGTGGAGTCTCTGTCTCTGGAGGTGTTTAAGGATAGGGTGGCTGCGTCCCTTAGTGCCCTACTCTGACTGATGTGGTGATGTTAGGTCCTGGTCTGGGCTGGATGATCTCAGAGGGCTTTTCCAGCCTCAATCATTCCATGACTCTGTAATCAATAAGGCTGTGAAGTTAGTGACTTTATTTTAATAAACAGTTTAATAAATAAGTCAACAATGTTCGTTGCAAAGGCCCACGCACAACGTGTATACATGGAACTGTGGCTCACACAAATGGATGAGGGAGAGTTGGTCTCTGAGGGAAAGTGAATTTCTTTTAATTGCATGCATTTTAACATTTTTGGTTTAGAGAACAAAATAATTCTCCCACCGGAGACCTTTTATGCCAAGTTTGAGCCTGGAGCAACTTTTTACGGCTCAGTTGCAGTAACCCCTTGAATATGGGGGTTTATAATGGAAACTCTGACAAGCCCTTAATGAAAGCACTTCTACCAGATGTTTCTGTAATGAAAGGGCTGCACAGAACAAGCAACGGGAGCAACTGAAATGTGGATTTTGCAAAGATGGTTGTGCACAGTTTATAAAGTGATGGTGGCTTTAGCAGACAGTCACACTGGGCTGCGGTTCGTGTCCCTCTGTACTTTAATGACAGCATTTTGGTAATGGAACCAGCTGCTGAACACAAGTAGTTGCCTGTCTCATGCAGACTTGAAAATACGTGTCACTTTGCTCTTCTGAAACAGCATATTGGCCATCTGGCAGTGCTGCTGGTGATAGGTGTGCTTTCACTTCAAGTGCCCTGCAGATGGGTGATCAGTACTCCATTAAACAAGTGATCTGAATGGAAACCACATGGAATCATCCATAACTGGGCAGAGTGGATTTGTCCTCTTGGGACTGTCTCCCCACACTGGACCATCTCCTGTGGATCTAGATGCAGCACACAGCACCTCCTGGTCTCCTTCCGTTTAGGATGTCAGGTAGCGACAGGACTAGGGGCAATGGAGCAAAGCTGGAGATGGGTAGATTTAGAGTGGATGTGAGGAGGAAGCTCTTCACCGTGAGAGTGGTGAGAGCCTGGAATGGGTTGCCCAGGAAGGTGATGGAGGCCCGGTCCTTGGAGGTGTTTAAGGCCAGGCTGGATGAGGCTCTGGCCAACCTGATCTAGGGTGGGGTGTCCCTGCCCATGGTAGGGGAGTTGGAACTGGATGATCCTGTGGTCCCTTCTAACCCTGACTGAGTCTATGACTTGGTCTAGGTGATCCTGCTGTGGCAGGGGGATTGGACTGGATGATCTTTCGAGGTCCCTTCCAATCCCTAATGATTCTATGGTTCTATGGTAAGGGTGGATGAGTGCAAGCTGAGTGCCTGGCTTGTAGGTCCTGGGCACAGTGTGTAATTGAGTAGGTCAGGGGACTGTGGGGATGAAACTGGTCAGAGACTCAAGGACCCATGTCGTCACAGCACATTGCTAACCACAGAGACCCATGTGTCTTAGATGCTGAAGTCTGTCTTAAAGCAGATTTATTAAGAGGAAAAAAAAAAGAAGCTCCCTCCTATAGCTTCACTAGAAAACAAGGTTTGATATCTAGAAATGTTACCAGAGAGTATTCTGGGTTTTGTCCTAATCTCCCTGTCAGCACTCAGTAAGTGGAGATCAGAGCCACTGGACCATCATCTGAGGGTGTTCTTGATGGCACTGCAGAGACCTTGACAGCCGGCCGCAAGCCATGAGACTTGTGGAACTTTTGCAGGCAGGACGCAAATGGCATTTATATATGTCACACACACATCGATTCATTCCAAATGCCTCCCTTTTTATGACCATGTTTTGCCAGGCTGGATTCCTTTTGGGTGAGCAGCAGCCACAGAGTGTAATTAACGTTCTCCTGGTTAATGCTCTGTTAATGCCCCGTACCCAGAAAAATGCAGTCCCTGGAGCTGTGTTCAGCACTGCTTTCCTTGCAGGGGGTTGGAGTAACCGTGTTCCCTATGTGAAAACTTCACTCTCTGGCATCAGTACAATGAGCAGAGATGTGTGTTAGTGCTGAACGACTGAGGTGAAAATGTACTTGCAACATCCTCCAAGCAACAGCTGAGAGAAAATGTCCCTGGACTGACTTTATCAATTCATTTTCCATATTGCTGTCATGTTATTTTTAGGGCTTAGTTCACATTAAAAGAAAGGGGTTCAGGAGTGATTGCTGGAGTGAGTTCCTTGCTGCCATCACTTTTCTTGCTGCAGTGAACCTGAAATGACTCCTGTTACCCACTGCAGTGGGGCCACTCTACCCATGCAGGGTAGCTTTTGGCTTCAGCACATCAACTTCTAAGATGAACCATCTATTTCTGTGTTTGGCCAAGTGCTTCTAACTAGACAGAGTCTAGTTGGAGGCCTGTATCTAGTGGAGTGCCCCAGGGATTGGTGCTGGGACCGGTCCTGTTCAATCTATTCATTGATGACTTGGATGAGGGATTGGCATGCACTGTCAGCAAGTTTGCTGATGACACAAAGCTGGGTGGTGTC
>VXBP01001307.1:0-61123 GCA_013400115.1 Rhinopomastus cyanomelas | reverse complement strand
ATGATTCTATGATTCTATGATTCTATCTCTTTTGCCTGCTCTATGGATATGGTTTAGCTGCAGTGCTCTACCTTTGTCCTCACTTTCTGTCTTTGCTTTTTGCTTGTCATGGTCCTGACCCAAGTTGAGGCAATGGCCTTCATCCCAAAAGCCAACTATGACGTACCTGAGCTGCAACAGCGCTCCTGCTGCCCCAGGCTTCCCCACGAGAGCACAGCCTGTCCTGGAGCAGGAGATCCCTCATCGTCTTGTGGCCACTGATTCCCTTGTTATGAGAAACTGAATGTTTTCACTAGCCTACTCTTATTTTCCTGTTTTGGAGCTATCAAGGAGCAACAGATAGCTTTTTGTTCTGAGTGCAACCAGTAAATTAGTCATAACATATTAAAATGTGGGAAAGTTTCATTTATCTTAGCTGAGGGACAAATAACAGAGTTGTAACCGTAAGCACAGAGGAAAGGAAAACCAAAGTGGTCTCAGGAGAGCGCTCCTTCAGATTTACCCTCCATCATTCACAGTGGTTTAGAGGGATAAACATGTGTTGCCTTCCTTTGCCTACACCACAGCCACCTCATATTGGTACCTTTGGGCCTGCACTTTGCTCTCCTTAACAGACCCTGAATAATCCTCCTCCAGAGGACCTGTTTTGGTTTTTGCAGAAGTTACTTTCAGAGGGAATAAGCTTTATTCAAGAGTGCACTGCTTGGGCTTAGGAACTGCTGATGTGTGATGTGCCTGAATCTGGGCAAGACACAGACATGCGAGTTTTGGCTGCCGAAGGAAATCAATGGCTGCTTTGGATTGCAAGTTCCAGTGGCTCTGTTTCCATAACTGCAAATGCAGTTCACCAGCTCTAAGCTCATAAAATTATTATGGCAATTGCAATACAACTGGTGCCGTAAAAGTGCTATAGATGTTGCTTTAATGGGAGAGGCTTGACAGTGTATTCAACTTGGTCTTCAAGTGAATGATAGTTGCATCCATCCTGAGAGATCAATACTGAGTCAAATCCGACCCGTGGCAGCCAGTGACTTTCATTACTTACATAAGGATAGTATATTTATTTCACTCAGTGCAATGCCTTTCCCCATGCTCAGTATTTTAACCTGGCTTCTTGGCAGAAGGCTGTGCAGGTTGCCAGCAGAGTCTGAGTGAACTCATCCACCCATTTGCTGACCATTTGAAATGCTGGGTGTCTTCCAGTTATTTATCTGTTCCTCTCACGGAGGGTAATGCATGAACAATCAATCAGCTCAAAGTGCACAGTGACACATGCTGACATTTATGTGTGAGTATTTAACAGCAGCCATAAAAAGGCATTAGCCTATGGCAGGATTTAGCCAGTGTTGCTGTCTTGGCTCTATTCAAAGGAAGTGTAAGGTGCAGAGTTGTAGGTAACCCAACATGTTTAAAGCATGAGTGGTAATGACAGATTTTAATTAGCAACAACAATTTAGTTGTGATATCAAAAAATGTATCAGTGCAGCTCATGGTATCAAAGTGACTATTAAAAATGAGGACCAAGGCTTAATTTCAGGCTGTCTTTAAGCTGATGGCAGAACTCCCAATTACTTCAGAGGGTGAAGATCTCATCTCAGCTTTCAGCTGGTGTAAGTTGACATACCTCCATCGACTTCAATAAAATCCATGAAATCCTGATGATTTATTGCAAGTGAGAACCCAGCCCTAAAGCTATTAAGGACTGTAATTTATAAAGCTATAATTATGGAACTATAATTCCATCAAGGGCTTGTGGCAATATCACAGGCCAGAGTTAAGTGAATTGCACAAATAAATGTAATGGTCTTGAAGTGCAGTAGAAATACCACTCTCTCTCTCTCTCTAGATACAACTCTTAGCACAAAGATATTAGAATATACTTTATCCACTCACAGCAGTAATTGGAAAATAAATATTAGCTGCGGACTTGAGACTCCCAGAGCACTGCATCAAAACATGCAGTTTGCAGCAGCCACTCCAAAGCTGCAGATGGATGGTCCCCTGCACTGCCACAATAACTCACGGCATAAGATCTCCTCGTGAATCTGATTTTGCTGTTATCATTAGCTGCCAGCTTTGATAGCAGGGCTCTCCAATTTCAGTGCTAGATGGATCCAGAGAGCACATCGCTGTTTGGACTTGTATAACCTGGCCATGCAGAGTAACAGCTGTGTGTGCAGGAACATGTGCCTCAGTGACAGGAATGGATGGAGCCCAGCGCTGGGGAGAGGCCAGAGTTGGTGTTTGGGATGCAGGAGCACAGACTGCATAGAGATGAAAGAGATGGAGGGGGTGGAGTGGGTCCAGAGGAGCAACGAAGCTGGGGAAGGAGCTGGAGGGAAAGTCTGATGAGGAGAGGCTGGGGGTGTTCAGCCTGGAGAAGAGGAGACTCAGGAGGGACCTTCTCCCTCTCTACAACTCCCTGAAGGGAGGCTGTAGTCAGGTGGGAGTTGGACTCTTCTTCCAGGCGACCAGTGACAGGACAAGAGGGCAGGGCCTGAAGCTGCAGCAGGGCAGGGCTGGGTTCGATGTTAGGAAGCCGTTCTTCATGGAAAGGGTGATCAAGGAATGGACTGCCCAGGGTAGTGGTGGAGTTCCCATCCCTGGAGGTGTTGAAGGCTGCGGCCCTTAGTGCTTTGGTCTGACCGATGTGGTGATGGTAGGTCCTGGTCTGGGGTGGATGAGCTCAGAGGGCTTTTCCAGCCTCAGTAATTCTGTCATTCTGCAGTTTAAAAAACTGTCTGTCCTTGTTTCTGAAGCTTTTTAGGTGTCTATATGTGATGGGTTCCTAATCCTCTTTAGGAAGATGCACTTGAATTACGATGCTGAATCTGAAACACTCTGGAGCTTGGAGAAAACACATGCATTGATAAAGGTTCAGGTTGGACCAGATGTGATCGTTCTGAGGATACAGTTCCCTCTTGACTAGGAAAAGTGATCTTTTTTGTGATCCAGCCTCTTAAAATCAAGGCAGACAAATGAAGTAAAAGCGACAAAACTGCAGGCATGAAAATCCTTGGGTAATACATCTTCTCGTTCACTCATGTATCAGGGTTTTTCAAGCAATATACAGAGCTGTGGTCATGAGATATTAGTCACAGCTCCAGGTATTTGTAACATCAAGCAACTGAAAAGTGACTTCAAATTCATGTCTCCCTCGTGCCGCCATAAACTTTCTTTTTTTTACATTTGCTCAGTCGGGACTGTAAAGAAAATAAATAACAGATTTCCTCTTAGAAAAGCCCTGCAGAATTTAATATTGGTGAAACAGTGAAGATCTTCAAAGATGGGAGAACATAAAAAAATCAGTGCTACTCCCTGAAATTCAGCAATTTCCTATAAATTCTGTGGCATTTAATGCATAATTTCCTGTTAAAATGGAAATGATGAACAAGTCCCCAAACAAGCCTTAGCAAAGCTGGAATTTCCTATTAAGTTGAGAAGGACCTTTCTGCCAGGGCTCTGGCAGGTTAACTGCAGCATCTGAGAGCTGCAGCTCTTACATGTGATGGACCAAGTCACAGTGAGAGCATCTGCCCTGCAAAGGCAGCTGGTATCAAGCAGCATCACCCCTGGTCCAGCTTCTGCGAATGAAATGGCTGCAGCCAGGGTTGGAATCACCCAAGTGCTGACCATGTCCTCAGACCAGTGTCTGGAAAATCTCACTCTGTCTGAAGGCAGCGCAAAGCAGGCACATGGTAACCGTTAATTACTTGTGTGAACAGGGCTTCGCTGTGCATGACTGCTTGCTGCCATCGGTGGGTTCCAGGTGCTATGACAGCATCTCCCCGACAGTGGGATGTGTAATGTATTATTCCTCCAATCTGATTTCTCCTAGGAAGCAGAAAAGTGAGCGTGGCTTAAAGCATGCGTTACTGAGATAAGGAGCGTGCTGGGGAAGCTGCCGTGAGGCCGCCCAGTTTATACAGCTGCAGATCTAACCTTTGGTTTCTAATAAAACAATTAATCTTCAGAAGATTTTTGGTAGCCTGCGCTGAAGGAGCCTGCAGTTAGCTCCATTTTTTAAAGATTCCAAGTGTACCTTTTAAATATGGGCACCTCATTCTGGGGAAATGATTCACAGGGATGCAGGCAGACCTGAGGTCAAAAGCATTTGAGAATGAATGGGACAGATGATGACATACATCAGTTCCTTGGGAACAGGAACTCAATGCTTACTGAGACCTCAGATAAGAAAGCCTCTTCTTTGTATGGGACCTTCACCAGAACACAGTGGGATTGCCACATTGATGAGTTTCTTATACCACCACTGCACATTTCTGCTTACTCTAATATCACTGGTTTAACCAGCTGCAACACAGCATCTGCTTTATTAGGCTATGATATGGGGACTTAACTAAAATATATTACATGTAGAGAAAGCTCTGAAGGAGCCCAAGGAGCAGACTCCAGATCCAGCTTTGCCTCTATTTTCCAGTACAAGAACTGACGTGTAATGCTTGTGGGCCAGCTCTGCTCTAGGTTTCTGTGCAGTGTGTTTTTGGGTCTAATGTTGCAGCGAGTGTGACGGCCGTTGTGCGAGCAGAGCAAGTGGGTGGTGTGGGAAGAGATGCCATGGCCATCCTGTTCAGCATATTCCCTCGCTGACACTGCTGGCGGGCTTCCGAGGAGCTGCTGGCGGTGTCCCAGCAGGGCTGTGCAGGAAACACCTGCGGTCCCCAGCTCCTGCTTCTTCCTCACCAGTAGGAAATTGGGCTGGGGCAATTGCTCAGCAGATGGGTGGACAAGCACCGAGCACCTCACAGCCGCTGGCTGCAGCAGATGCGGTGGATGTGAACATGCTGACTAGACTCCTGCTAAGATTAGTAATGGTTTTGGCTTGAGTAGTCATTGCTCTTCCCAGAACAGCAGCCCCACAAAATTCTCTCACACTGATGGTGATTTGGCTCCTTCAGCCACAGGAGTGCTGCACTCATTGAATATGCTGAAGATGTCTCATTTTTGTCTTGGCTGATAAGTTAAATACTACCTGGGAATTATAAGTTAAACAGCATGTGGCACTTGTCTGCACTGTTATGTAGTTACAAGGATCCTCAGTACAGCTCAGAAGTTGCCACGGGCCAACCACATTTCCATGTAGGCAACCTGGAAGAGGATACATGTTTGGAGAAAAAACATTATAGGAGTATTGTTGCAGGATATTCCAAAAAAGTTGTCTTCAGTGCCAAAGAAGGGCCCTGGGCATTTTTAATTTACTAATAGAGATGCATTCTCTGTCCCCACAGCACTGTGTGCTGTGAGGAGCCCTGCCAGGGGCTCATTGCTTGGAGGTGGTTGGTGGTGGAGGAGACCACTCCCACCACAGGGCTAGCAGGGACTAGTCATGATAACTTCATCTCAGAGAGGCTTCCCCATCACTCACAGCCTCTGGTTCAGGGTGGGACACCCAGAAGAGGGCACATCCCAGTGCCAAAGCACAGAAGTGCTGGTGTGGAGCTCTGTGCTCTGCTTCAAAGCAGGAGCAAGGTGTGAGGTGTGGCAGGCAAGGCCAGCTCGAAGTGGTGCACACTTCACCCTGGCACCTAATGGGGAGATGGGCTTTGCTGGTGTAAACATTGTGGGGGTGCTGGGGGCTCAGCTGACCTCGTGTGGATGGCAGCCAAAGGTTCAAGCCTGTTTGCCAGATCAGGCTGCATCACTTGCTTAGTTTTTGTTTCTGCTTTTGGAGGATTAGTGGGCATTTGTTATGGGGAGCAGCACTAGTCCCTTGTGCACAATGGCCCACCCAAACCATCTCTCTCAAGCCTTTCAGGTCATGGCACAGCCCCAGGAGAGCAGTGAGGAGATAATTCCCTTGTTGGGTGATCCCTTGCAAGGGGCTGAACTCATGCAGCCCTTGTGAGTGGAGCTGGAGGGGATGGGTCTCTCAGAGGTGCTCTGTGCTGTGTCCCTGCTCTCTCTCTTCTCCTCCTGTCCCACTTTCCTCACCTTCCCCTTACAAGGTCGTGATTCCAGTGCAGTAGCTGTCCACGAGCAAACCAATGAAAGATCTTGGTTTTAATCAGGGTTTGATACTAATTGCCTTCAGCGTGGCTGTTTTCGCCTTGCAGCTGACCAAAGCCAGAAAACATAAAGTCTGTCTTCCTAATAAATCATTCCTCCTGCTCCCTGGGGTTGGGGCTGAAGACTAAACAGGCAGCATATACTGCATTGGTCTAACTGTCTCCTAAAACGTGCAGTCAGCTCCCACAGCAGTTGACAGAAAGGCACATGTGTTTCTGGGGGGGCCCTGTGTTGTTACCCATGCTCACACCAAGGGAGCCCATTGTCAGCTTCCCCCTCCCTCTCCAGCCCTGGCAGGAAAGCCCATACATCTGCCAGCCAGGAGAATGAGCTGGAAGCTGATGAAGAGGGGAGGATATGCCTTTAAAGTCAGACAAAAGGAACCTCAGCCCTCCCCTTGCCCGGCCACCCCAGCAGTAAAGCAAAGATTTGGAATAAATCTTTCCTTTGCACTGACTGTCCAGGTTTCAAGAGGCTGGTGCCAGCTAAAAGTCTGTAACAGAATTGAAAAATAAGAAGGCTTCTGTGGATAAACACTGATTTGGCACTGCAGCCAAGAAAATCTCCCTAGTCTCTGTGAAACCTCCCAAAGGGGGCAGAGAAATGCCTGGGGAAACTCCACTGCTCTGATTTGTCCACCACCTTTATTGAGCGCAGCCTTACTCCACCAAGAGACCCCCCCATAGCTCAGATCCCCAGGAGCCCAGTTTTGTCCTCAAAATCCTGTCCCAACTGAGCTGCACAGCCCTCTGAGCTTGCAAGACATCTCCTGGCTTTGGCTGGTGTAATTTGTACCAATGGGGAAGACTTATCCCTTGTTAAATAACAGACAGCAGTGGAAAACAGGGCAGGGAGGGACTCCAAAGAGCTGTCTGGTCATTCTCGATCACCTCCAGTTAGCATCAGTGAGAGCTAACCTGCTAGTGGCAGGTACTTGCCCAGTGCTGCTGAGGTAATGCCCCTGAGCCGAGCTTTTGGCAGCTTGTGCAGCTGATGGGCTTCTCTCTGATTTGTGATAAACATATTTCTCATCTCTGAGTTCATATGGAAATTAATTGAAGGCTGAGGGCCAGAACCCCACCTGGTATGAGTTGGCAGAGCTCTGAGGACGGCAGCGGAGCCCCGCCGTTTTAGATCAGACGAGAGCCTGACTGCCCTCCTGAAATCCCTGCAAGCCCTTTGAGCTGGTGCTGTTCCAGGCATTGCTCGTGCCTCCACAGGAATTACTTAATCCAGGGTTGTTGAGGAGGAGGAAAGCATTAGATGTGTCAGAGCATGGCTGATGGGATGCTTCACCTTGGAGCGGGAACAGGACTAAGGTGGGGAAATGAAGGAGAAAATGTCTTTTCCCAGTCTACCCATTTATGAAGGGATGAAGGTGGAACACACTCGCACACACAGACACACACAAAAGAGAAATGCTGAAAGCATCTTTACCGTTTCACAATGGTGGGATTAGATTGCTGATTCTCTTATTTCACAGCACTGCAAAGGATGTTACAGGGATTGATGGCTCTGCAAAGCGCAGGCTGTGCCTCTGTTTGCTTTGGAAGGTACCGCGCTGGCTGTTGGTTCTTGCTACTAGACAGAAACAACAAAAAGGGAGGGGACGAGACAAATGTGCTCCTTCAAGAATTTCTGATAAAATGAAAGTGTTGAGTGAGCCTTTCAGCATGTTTGGTGTCCAGAGGCACAGCAGCAGAAGGGAAGAATGTTACATGCTTCGAAAAAGCCAGTTGGCTGTTGCCGAAGATGTGCAGAATCCCGCTGCCAGCAGGGTAGGTGGCAGCTATTAAAATGTCAGAGGAAACGTCACTCGACCTAGATAACATTGGTTTCACTGAAGAAGACAAAGCAACAGTAGTCTTTTTTCTGCAAGGAAGATTCCTTTTTCCTGGGTGGTTTGTTCTGAGGTCTCTGTTATGACCAAGCTACTTCTACAGAAGCACTTCTTGGCCACAGGAGCACAGAATCACAGAGTTACTGAGGCTGCACTCTGAGCCCATCCAGCCCAGCCTGACATAACCTGGCATCACCACATCAGCCAGACCAGGGCACTAAGGACCACAGCCAGTCTGTCCTTCAACACCTCCAAGGATGGGGACTCCACCACTGCCCTGGGCAGTCCATTCACAGCTCCAATGACCATTTTGGAGAGGAAAGGCTGTAAGAGTTAGTCAGAATTGCCTCAACATAGTCATCATGGACTTGGACAATAAAGATGCAGAACTGGACACTAAGGTACAAGAAGGTACCCGAAACTGATCAAACCATCGTAGCAGAAAGAGCCAGCAACACCTATGTCACACAGTTAATTGTGTGGTGCTATTTCCCCGCTACCTGGTGTGGAACAGATAACATTAGACTGTCAAGGAAGACTGATCACCAAGGACCACCTTGGCATAAGTGAAGAAATCCATGAAGACTTCAGGTGGGCTTTGCTCATTGTAATACCAATACACACCTGCTGGCCAGGGAGACCCTTGTCTTCAGACCCAGGCTTGAGAAGGCAGAGACTGGCAAGCAAGGTGTATTGCTTGGTATAAGATGGCTCCTTAGCAACCAAACAGGGTGCAGCACTGTCAGCAAGTGGATGGCAAGCTTTCGGGAAGCTCTCGGAAGCTGTCTCCACCAAGAATAGCCTGGAAGATCAGAAGACCAGTGGAACAATGCCAGGAAAATCAGAAGGCCGATGACTGCTGCCTGGGACCCTGCAGTGGTAGCTATAAACCCCCTTCCTCTCTTTACTCTTCTTTACTCTTTCTCCCTTTCCCATCACTCTTGTCTTTCTATTGCCTGCCACTTTCCAGGGAAAACAACCAAATCACACTGTCAAATTGTAGTGTAATCCCCTGGTGTGGATGCCTTGCTTTTGTGTTACGCACTTAGAGATCGTGGTAAAAGAACCTGCATGAGTCCACTCTGTGTAGTCTGTGACAAGGGCTTTCTAACACCCAACCTACTCTCCCCTGGCAGCTTCAGGCTCTGCCCTCTCATTCTGCTGTTGGTTGCCTGGGAGAAGAGCCTGACCTCCACCTGACTACAGCCTCCCTTCAGGGAGTTGTAGATAGAGAGCAGGTCCCCCCTGAGTCTCCTCTTCTCCAGGCTCAACACCCCCAGCTCCTTCAATCTCTTTTCATCAGACTTTCCCTCCAATCCCTTCCCCAGTCTCGTTGCTCCTCTGGACCCACTACAGCCCCTTAATCTCTTTCTTGAAGCGAGTGGCCCCCAACTGCCCCCAGTACTCAAAGTCCTTGGAGTGTCTTCATAGTGACAGCACCAGGAGGTAGTTTTCCGTCTGCAGAAGGGACTTCTGTGGCCTCAGCTTGTGTGAGACCATCTCCTTTTCCTCGACTGCCATGTGGAAGGCTGGGACAGACCTTAGTCACCATGTTGCACTGGGAATGTAACCCAAGGTCATGTCCAAAGCACGAGTCAAAAGAACAAGTGTATCTTGTGATTTCAAGGCTGATGTTCTCAACATCCTCTTGGCCTGAGACTATAAGCAGAGGATCCACATAGCAGTGGTGATGCCCAGGCATTATCAACTTTGGGCTTTGCTGCTGCATCCTGGGGACCAGTTGCCATGTCTTGCTGGATCAAACCAAGCTTATGCTGCTGATTTTCTGCATTGTCTTCAGCTGATCTCGCTTATTTCTTCAGACTTTTTCTTCCCTTTGTCTCTTTGGGAGAGACTGAGTAGTAGAGCAGACTGAGTGCAAGTTTGGATCCTTGGTCTGATCAGCCCAGATTCCAAAGGCCTTTTTGTAACCCCAGTTCAGAGGTTTTACGTGTCTAAATCCCTCCTATCCAGGCCAGCATTAGCCACATGCTTAACCTGAAACGTGATTAAAATCCATATTTCAGTGGGACTGAAGCATCTGCTCAAATTCTGCTCTAAATGGTTTTTTTTCTGGCACTTTATTTTTCGTACAATGCATCTTTGCTCCTCCACATACCTCTCCTGCAGACCCTTCTGCAGTACACATATGGTTCAGGAAGTGTGACGCTCAGCGCGTTTGACATGAAAGCCCAGTTGATGCATCATACACTTAACCTCTCCAACAAAGGAGTTAACTCTGCAGTATCAGTTTACAGGCAGGGGCCAAAGCTTTTGGATGGAAGCTAGCTGTCGTGTGGTGTGCGGCCGAAAGAGCAACCAGCTTATTCATTATGATAACGTTGGATTCAGAAACAAAATACAGACAGACCCTGCCCAGATTTCCAAACGCACCGCCTGTCCCCACACTGCAGCGTGTTTATTGAAACCCTCTCTCTGCAGTTTCCTCATGTTAGGTCATTTGACCAGGACCCTACTGCTCACGCTGTGCTCTCCGTCACGTGTGGGCAGCTACTACCAAAGCGAGAATCACACCTTTATGTCACTGGTAACTTTGACACCAGCACTCGTGGACTTAGATGATCTTTTGAGGTCCTTCACAACCTGTAGTATTCAGTGATTCTGTGCAATCAAACACTGGGCTGGCTGGTCAGTGTGGCATGTTTGTGCAGGAGCACACACCACCCATTGGACCCACTGGCTCCCCAAGTCTGAGCATGACTCTTTGAATGACAGTCCCACACTCTTCATGTGGTTTCTTTGCTTTACCCACTAAGTTGTCTACCTTTTTCTTTCCGTATTAGTTGTCCTCTTCTCTAGGCACCCAGATGTGCTCATTTCACTTTCAATGTAGTGGATGTACAGGCCATTAAGACGATGACTTAAGTCTGTTAGTGCTTGGCCATGTAAACCTAACCCCTGTCAGCAAATGCTTGGTCACAGAAATGGTCTCATTAATCTGTCACTGCTGTGTCCAAAGCACGCACCATCTGATCCAAAAGTTACTCAAGTGAGAGGGAGTCCTTCTGTCAATTTTTTTGGCTTGGCAGGAGGATTTTAAGGGTGAAGGGGAACCCATTAGAAGAATGAACTTGGCTTCATTAGACATACATTACTTAAAATATAACATGGCATCATCAGTTCCTTCCAAATTTAGTTCAGCGGGACACCGACAATGTTTCGCATTCCACCTACAGCAGTATCAACCGGAAACTCAAAGCCAGAAATGAAGTGACTTTGGTAGGATAATCCCCCTGATTTTTTTAGTTGAACTCAGGGAGAGTTCTATCCATTTCCTTTATCATGTGCCCAGCACTGTATTACAGACTGGGACTGCTCTGCCATGCTGCGTTGGATCAAACTGGGACACTGAGCCCTGCTTTATGGCCACACTGCCATGTCATCTAGAGCCATGGCCACGGTCTGGCTGCAGTGAGGGGGTGTTCACAGCCGGATGAAGCAAACACATGAGCAAGAGGGAGTGACAAAAATAGGGAAAACACGTTTTATATCAAAACCAGCCATCTGGGCTCTCTGCCTGTCCAGTGGAAATGGGCTGTAAGTGGGACAGTCCTCAGTCTCCAGACTCCCTTAGTAATTACAGGGGAATTCAGTCCCGTGGGGAATTCCCAATTTAGACTCACAGGCTCAGCACAACATTCAGTGCTGAGAAAAGTCAACTCTGGACTCCTGAATCCAGAGGGCTTGGCTCCCAAGGCAGGCCCTTTGGCTACACCTAGGCTGCTGGGATAAACAGGACCAGGCTCAAAACCCTCCCCATTAAATTTTCATAAGCACATTCCCACAAAGGCTTGGGCATGTCCCAGCCACTGTTGCCACCGATGCTGTCTCACAGCTCAGAGGACAAGCAGGGGCCATAAAGAAGCACAGATGAAGCTGTTCTTGGTTGAGGATATAGAGGTCAGTGGATGTGAGCTGCCTTTCACTTGTCCTCAAATGTCCTGGCTCATTTCAGATAGCAGTAAAGGTTTTTTCTGTGACCCAACCATCATTGTGTAGGCTGTGTGACAACACTGACTCAGAGATGGTGGGGTCTGACTTGTCTGCCCAGGCACATTAGCAGGAGCATCCCTTAGCCGGGACACAGGCCAGGAGCTACGTGCTTCTTCATTCAGCCATGCCACCCTGCTACTTGCTGTGGTCACTGTCTGCCTACAGAGTGAAAGCACTGGCAGTGTTCCTGCTCATAATAAAGCCCATCACTCAGGCAGACAGATTGCCTGGTAACGCAGACCCAGGCTGGGAAATGGGCTTTGGCATGGGAAGCGTAATGCAATAGGGATGGATTAGCTGGTTAGGGTTTGCTTCCAGGAACAGCGCTTGGGATCATCACTAACAGATGGAAACCAAGTCAAGATGCATCGATGCATTTCTCTTGAACACCACATGAATATTTATCCATAACTATAGCTAGATGTGTTTTGAGATTCTCCTCCAGCAGAGCAAGAACAAGGCTTTTGGCCCAAAGCCTACATAGATCTTGCCCTTGACCAAGTGAAGAGTGGGGACAGAGTTGTGTTACTTCACAGTGTTCCTGAGAGCATCTTTGGTGCGTGCTGGGTGCAGAAGGTACAGAGAAAAATTATTTACTAAAGTAATTAGTTGTCCTGTCTTCCTGAAAACCCTTGGGAGGTAGGCACCTACCCCCTCACCCATCTCTGAAAATCCCAGCCGTGGTACTTACACACCACTTGTAGCAGCATGAGTGGTGGTGAATGGTCAGACCTCCCAGGGCTGGGAAATGCTACAGACATAGTCAAAAGCAAAGAGCTGCAGGTATGCTAAAAGGCAGGGGGCAGTCAGACACTGGGCCCTTTGCATGAAGTGCAGCTTTGCAATTTTGAAATGCTGCAGAAAGTAATGAGGGAAGAAGCAACCTTCTGTGGCCATAAATGAATTGGAGAAGTGTTCTGGGTTTTGTACAGGTGGAGACTCGCTGTGGTAACCTTATCTAGCTAACACCTGTACCCATGGGGGTAAGCCGTGCACAATGTGCTGCATGCTGGGGGCTGCTCTGTGTGCTCAGCAGCTGTGCATGACACTGTCCCCCAGCTTTAACAGCAGCATTCTCCTCTCGGTGGACTTAATGCCTTCCCTTGGTATTTCAGAGGGGCGACAGGTTATGTCCTGCCCCACCTCGCAGACTGGTGGGTTGGGGGTCAGAAACCGATCAGCCGCAGATGACTTCCTGCCAACTGCACGGCCGGGCTGAGGAGGGGGGCAGCTCCTCCATCTCTCCCTCCCTCCCTCCAGCTCCCAGGCAGGACAAGCCAGGCAGCACCAAACTAAAGCCCGGCCCCCAACACTGTCTGAGGGACAGTGAACAGGCCCTCTGTTTAAAAAGTTTGAGGACCCCTGATCTAGTCCAACCTTCTGCTGGACCAGGATCTCCTACAGCAGATCCCACAGGAACATGTCCAGGTGGGTTTGGGATCGCTCCAGAGCAGGAGACTCCACAGCCTCTCTGGGCAGCCTGGGCCAGGGCTCTAGTAGTCTTGCAGCAAAAAAGGTTTTTCCTTATGCTGTTCTTTGTCCTCTGCCCTGCTGCAGACATCTTCATCTACCAAAAGTCAGCTGCATGTCAGCACAGCGAGAGAAACAGCCTGAGTAGGCTGTTGTGGTTTCTGATTTGCTTGCCTATAAATTTAGAAGTTACCAAAAAGTTCTGAGTGGATCAACATGGCTTTAATGACTGGGAAAGGAAAACAAATTCCAGTCATTAAGCGCTAATCACACAATTACTATTTGATGCAGCTGGACTTGGCAATGATCTATGGGACTCACTGGCTGCAAAGAGATCACCTAATCAATTTTTTGCATTAGCATTTTATTTCTGCCCTTACCTAGACGTTTGCTGGGCTTGTTGATATACACACCACATGGCCACAAGCTGTGTAGTTAGTAATAAATGAGTGAGTACATTTATCTTTGGAAACTTAGGCCCAGCCAAAAAGTTGATCACTTGTTTTTGTAGGAGAAGAGCACATGTGACATTTAGTCAGATAAATCCCACCAGTGGCTATGGGATTGTCTATGCTAATTGCCCACAAAATAAATTCCAATAACAACAGACAGGATTTTACAGCGGGTTTCCAGAACTGATGATCACAGCAATTTGGGCAAGCGCTGAGCCACTGGGAACAGAGGTGAGCCTGGCAGATGGGTTCAGCCTGTTGGACACCGACTTAGCTTCTGCTTTGCACTGCAGCAGTGAGGTCGTGGCTAGTGGCAACCTCCCTCTGAACCTACTGGCATTAAAGTCCCTTCACAAATACACAAGAGTGAATTTTTTCACAGTTCCCATCTCCTCCTCCCAAACTATGACCATGCTTAAACCCACTAATGAAGGCTGACTGTGCTGTCAAGCCAGGCCACTTCCAGGGGTGACAAAGAGCATCTTGCTGTGACAGCTGAAACCCTCCAGCCTCCACCACTCTCCATTTTTGCCTTGTTTTGCTGTCTATTCTGGGTCAGATCAGGACAGCCAGTGAGTTGGGTGGCTGATGGTGGGTGCTCTGCCCCAGGGTGCCTCCCTGCAGAGGGGAATGGGAGGATTTCAGCAATGTTGTGTGTAAACTGCTGACACACAGGTGGAGCTTCAGCTGCTCCCTCCCTCACCCCTCGTCCTTATCCTGTATTCACAACGGCTGCTCTCAGGAGCCTTCTTCCCTTCTTAACAGCTCAGCTTCCTCCTCTACTTCTCCGGCCCTATCCCATGCAAAAGGCAGCTGCGAATGCACAAAGGGAAAGGAGCTCAGGACAAGTCAGAGGCTGAAGCTTGTGTAGCAAATGGGTTATGCAATTTTCCCTGCATAAGCTGCTTAAACCTTATGAGAACAAAACATTCCAGTTAACTTCTTTGGAGTAAACCCCCGTGATTGAGAGAGGACACAACAAGCGGTCTGTGCACGCGGTTCCCGTGGGCTGTGGTGTAGCTGAGCCCTCCAGAGCTGGTGTGCCTTTAGGGGCATGCATCTCTCCTCTCCTTACAGCTCAGAGCAGCTAATTTAAAACTTAATTTCCTGAAAGTTACCATTGTCACAAACACAACCAGGTGCCTGCTCTATTTATATTTCCAGCCTAAGTAAAATGAAGCTGCTAGTCCAAAATCAACACGGGAAAGCGGATCCGATACTCACGTGGACACGCTCCTTTTCAGCTGGGCAGCTCTCACACACAGAAGCGTTAACAGGATTTACAAAATCCATTTGTTTGCAAAACCACCATCTCCAAGTGCATTCAGCCTCGTGAATCCCAGCAGGTGCGTGAACCGTGGCTGCCTCGTGCGGCACACAGCCAGCCTAACGCCGAGCTCGTCGTCTCACAAAGAACACCATT
This sequence comes from Rhinopomastus cyanomelas, assembly GCA_013400115.1. Taxonomy (NCBI): domain Eukaryota; kingdom Metazoa; phylum Chordata; class Aves; order Bucerotiformes; family Rhinopomastidae; genus Rhinopomastus; species Rhinopomastus cyanomelas. Next base: position 45,900 of record VXBP01001307.1, on the reverse strand, counting down.
TTCCTCCTGACATCGCTGGGAAGAGCCCAGTTGAATTGGCCGAGTCAGAAGATGTCAGATCTCACGTTGTCAGTTGGGTTGCTGGACTGATAGGGAAGTTTTGAGCATCGGAGCACAGCAACAGGATACGAAGGGCTTCCAATGGCATTGCCAGAGCCTCTTATGGCTGAGGATCTCTAAGCTCCTTATGGATATTAATGAATTAAAGCTACAGCATTCCTGAGCACAGGGTAATTTTACTATCCCCTCTGCTAAGAGGAAAACTGAAACACAGAGAAAGTGGCTGGCTTGTGGTTTGTGTGTTCAGCTGCCAGAGGAGGAGGCTTTGGGATTTCAGTGCTAACCACGGGGGAACAGCCTTAGAGCAAAAGCTGTTGCCTCTTTGAGGGAGTGAGGATGGTGTCTATTCAGCAGAGTAGTTCTCCTTGTGGGCAGAGCTGCAGCATATTCTGTCTTTGTTCCGGAGGTCTTCTCTCCCACCTCACCAGGGTTCCCACAGCATCACAGCAGGAGAGCAGCTTGGATAAGTTTACTCCACAGGGAGAGGAGTATGGGCAGTGCTCACATAGGGACAGCTGGCATTTCTTTGGACTTGGTTCTGGTGTGGGATGAAAGGGGCCCTTTCCATGCATTCAGCACTTTAGTGCTTGTATGGAAACACAAGTGTGAGCAGCTTGAGGTTGACAAGGTGTGCTTTCCTCTTTTGCTGTTTTCCTCAACAGTCTGGTTTTTCCCCTCCTGTTGTACTGCTGGTGTTTCTTTCATCCAGGTTTGTCACATGTAAACTCATGCCAGCCCCAGCAAAGAGGCTGAAACCCCATTGCTTCAAGAGATAAAACTAAAGAGCTTCATGTGTCAGAAGAATGATGAAATTATGAAACCAGGTCAAATCTAATCAGTCTAGTGACATAATTCAATTCCCCAATCCTGTGATGACTTTGATTTAAAAGGAAGTGTGGAGGCTGCCTCCATGCAGGGAGGCACCAGGACATCGGGAAGCCTGAACTGTGGGTGAGGGGTCTCGTGGGCCAGCTGTACTGCAGCGTATGCAGAGTATCCCTTCCAGTTTGACATCTGCACCTGAGTTTGTTAGGAGGCCTCCCTGCATTGCCAGTGGCAGACAGCAGTCCTCTGAGCTCCCTGTGATCTGCTGCCTGCTTTAGGGTAGGTGAACTATGGTCTCCAAGTTCCTGTCATTTCATTACGAAAGGAGAGTCAATGATGGGCTGAGATACCCTTCTCTGTATCCTAGTTACCTTCATCTATTTGGATTAATCCCATCCTTCCTTTCCTGATAAACATCTGGCTAAACCAGGGGCCAAATGCTGATTTGCAGGCAGCAGCAGTACTGGTGAGATGTGGCTTTTCACGACTGCTGCTCACGTGAGGGCTGCAGGCAGTCAGCTGGGGCTGGGCAGAGGTATTCAGCTGAGTTTCACTTAGCTGCTAGCAGGATATAAACCACAAGGACACCAAGGTCAGAAGCTCATTTACCCTCTATTGGATGGTTTTTGCAGGTCACTGAGAAGATGTCTGCAGTGTGAATGTGGCCTGGCAGATATCTCACCAGCAGCAGCTTCCATGATGATATTCACTGTCTGTGTGCAAACAGTAACTCTCCCTGCCCCATGCTGTTGTCTGTGTTTCCAAGGCTTCTTCATGATAACCTCGTGTGACAACGTTGTAATGAAGATTTGTAGAGCTAACTGGAGCAGTTGCTTTTGCATCTTCAGTGCTTCCTGATATCCCTGCTGTGCTTCTGAGGTTTTCTTCTTGATGGGCTTCCTTTTTTTTTTCCTTCCTTCTTAATCTGAGAGTCATGTGCGGTGTGTGTGAGGAAGGGTCATGCTCACAGGCTCCTGTTTCCCTGTCAGGGAGGCTGAATCACGAAGGATCTTTTTTCTGGCAATGTTTTATCACCAGCAGAACTGGGTTCATGAGCTGTGAATGCAGAGGTTGCTGTAGAAAGAGCAGATCCTTCAACTGTCACCTGAAATGGACTGGAAGCGGCAGACCACTGGGTTTGTAGCAAAGACCTAATAGAACCACAGAATCACAGAATTATTGAGGCTGGAAAAGCCCCCAGAGTTCATCCAGCCCAGCCCAGGACCTAACATCACCACATCGACCAGAACAGGGCACTAAGGGACACAGCCAGGCTGTCCTTCAACACCTGCAGGGATGGGGACTGCCCTGGGCAGTCCATTCCAGTCCAGGGTCTGATCACCCTTTCTATGAAGAAGGGCTTCCTAACATCCAACCTAACCCTGCCCTGCTGCAGCTTCAGGCCCTGTCCTCTCATCCTGGCGCTAGTTGCCTGGGAGAAGAGCCCGACCCCTACCTGACTACAGCCTCTCTTCAGGCTCTTCTTCTAGGAAGGATCTTTGGCCTGACTGGCAGCTGCTTTGCCCCTCCATCTTTAGCTGTCACAGTCCAGCATGCATGACCCTCTCTCCTGCTCCCAGGGGGATTGCTGTGCACATTTGTGGCACCTGAGCCACGCTGCTCCTGTCTGCTTGGCCAAATGTCTGAGATGGCTGTAGCCTGGTGTGACTGTCACCTACAGCTGATGAAAGCAGAGGAGGGTTGTGTTGGGGAATTTGGAGCGGCACTGGTGCCTTCTAGCTGTGCCTCTGTCTTCACTCCAGAGTGAAGCCTGGAGTTCTGTGCTTAGTCTGCTTCCTGCTCTGAAAAGAAGCAGCTGTGTGTAAAGATACCAGGAAATAGAGTCACTCCACAGGGCTCAGCGCGTTCTCCTCTGGTCATGGCCGGGGTGGGCAGCCTGGTGCAAACACTGTAGGGACCCCTCCTGCTCTCAGCACCACCCAGCTTCCTGTTCAGCAGGGTGGTTTCTGCTCGGGCTGAAGATGGCAGGGATGGCTTCTCAGTGCAGCCCTGCAGCCATGCAGGATGGGTCCAGGTCCCAGATGGCCTCATAATAATCTGCTAGCTGGCAGGAGAGAGGCAGATGCCTCTGGAGAAGGAAGCAGCCCTGTCTGGTCTGTGCCCTGTCTGATGACTCATTTGAAAGAAGCTGGTTTTTATCTTGCTGCAGGCTCTGTGGTGCTTTACATGATGCATTTGTTGTTTGGATTAAACAGGTGACACATGAAACCCAAACAGAGAATTAGTGAAAGAAAGCCTCCTTCATTTTCTGTTACTCTGTGCTAGATGCAAATTAGCTCTTTCAGGAGGGCACCTCACCTCAGGCCTCAGCAGCCAATTTCCCAGGGACAGGGAGGGGAGAGGTACAAATTAAAGGTCTGCAGAACTTTCCCCAGCTGCTTGCACTGTCAGCTGTGGTACCCACATGAGAACATCTCTGCTTCTTTGTCTGCTCTGCAGTGCCTGGAAGTACCACAGACTCAGATGATGCTAAATAACGTCAGAGACCTTCCCACGTCTCAGAGAAACTTGACCTACTTTCTCCAACAAAACACCTGCGTTACTGAGCTTACCAAAGCGGCAGAACACAGACTGAACAACGTTTTAAACATTAAGGGTCTTTCTTTTTTCCCTACCCAGATCACCTGTGAAAACCTTCACGTGTCTGCCAAACTCTTATTTCACCTTGATTTGGTCTAAGCTGCCCTAAATATTCTGCTTTTCTGTTGAGTGCAGTGTATTTTACTGCAGGCTCATGGCAGCATCACAGAGATCCAAGAGAGACAGAGACTTCTGGGTGTGTGGATGCAATAGGAGCTGTTGGGTGCCTTGGAATTTGCCCGTGATAATTACAGCTACTGCGAGATTTCTGTAAGTTGGACCACACAGAGAAAATGAGCAGAAATGAGATTTATGTTAGATGTGATGATGAAGGTGACAAATGCAATTCAAAGCTTGAATGCAGGTCAATGAGAGGAGGAGGATAGATCCCTTCCGAACAGAGGGCACAGTCCAATACAAGAGGTTCACGTGTGAAAAGTGTTTATTTCTTTTAAGTTGCTTGGGCGAGGAACTTCACAGTATCACAGTATCACAGTATTACCAAGGTTGGAAGAGACCTCATAGATTATCAAGTCCAACCTGTTACCACAGAGCTCAAGGCTAGACCATGGCACCAAGTGCCACGTCCAATCCTGCCTTGAACAGCTCCAGAGTTGGCGACTCCACCACCTCCCTGGGCAGGCCATTCCAGTGGCCAATGACTCTCTCGGTGAAGAACTTTCTCCTCACCTCAAGCCTAAATTTCCCCTGGCGCAGCTTGAGGCTGTGTCCTCTTGTTCTGGTGCTGGCTGCCTGAGAGAAGAGAGCAACCTCCTCCTGGCCACAACCACCCCTCAGGTAGTTGTAGACAGCAATAAGGTCTCCCCTGAGCCTCCTCTTCTCAAGGCTAAACAATCCCAGCTCCCTCAGCCTCTCCTCATAGGGCTTGTGCTCAAGGCCCCTCACCAGCCTCGTTGCCCTTCTCTGGACACGTTCAAGCACCTCAATGTCCTTCCTAAATTGAGGGGCCCAGAACTGGACACAGTACTCAAGGTGCGGCCTAACCAGTGCAGAGTACAGGGGCAGAATGACCTCCCTGCTCCTGCTGGCCACACCATTCCTGATGCAGGCCAGGATGCCATTGGCCCTCTTGGCCACCTGGGCACACTGCTGGCTCATGTTCAGGTGGGTATTGATCAGCACCCCCAGGTCCCTTTCTGTTTGGCTGCTCTCCAGCCACTCCGACCCCAGCCTGTAGCTCTGCATGGGATTGTTGTGGCCAACTTTTTAAACGCCTCGCTTTTACCCTACATCCAAATTTCTTTCACTTGGTGTTTTCTAATAATGTCCCAGGCTAGGGAACAGCAGAGCAATGAAGACAGCAGGTTCGATCCTTACTGAGTACTTTGCCCTCATGTTGTCCCGGCCTGCAAAGAGGGAAGCACAAGTGTCAGACTGCACTTATACTTCCAGGGATGATAGGGATTTGTGTTGAATTTTCAGCAGGACTTCGAAAAACCAGCTCTAATCTGGTTATTAGGGTGATATAGTACAGTCCTAACATTTTCCCTGGGGTTTCACCCCTTCTGAAGCGCATCCCATCCCTGGAGATAAGGTCAGGCTATGTGAGGCTCTGGACAGCTGATCTAGTTGGAGATATCCCTGCTTACTGCAGGGGGGTGGACTAGCTGACCTTAAAAGCTCCTTCTGACCCAATGCATTCCATCATTCCAGGATTCTCACTCTCTGTCCCTGATGCTCTTCTGCCAGCTTAGCCCCATGCAGGCTGTGTGCAGTTTTTGGCCACAGCAGTGCTGCTCTTGGCATTCCTCTTTCAGGTGTTGTTGCTGAGAAAAGCTTTCAAGGGTAAAGGCTGTTTCCTTCAAGCAAGTGGTTTTATTATATCAACAGTAGCTTGGCTACTATAGCTGCCAGTCTAAGAGGGCTTGACCAACCAAGCAGTAGAGGGGCAGAGGCTGCTTCTCCAGCAGCAAGAAACACTGCAGTAGCCCAGTGAGGATGCTGGCAGATGTTAAATCTGATGGCAATGAGCACAGTATTGCTCAAGCTTGGAGAATTTTCCTCATGTTCAGCATGGTTTATTTTGAGTCTGGATGTCTTCTCCCAGCATTTGGCTTATTTCATGTACCACCTGGTATCAGACATGGCTTTTGAGACCTAGTCTGGTTAGACACAACAGCGTCCTCAGTAATATTATTGGTGAAAGTTATTGTGCCAGATTAAAATTATGGCTCAGACAGAGAGGGATGGATTGTTTTTCCCTCTGTGCATGTGACAACTATGTAAGCTGGAACATAGAAGGTTCCACATCAATCTGAGAAGGAACTTCTTCACAGTGAGGGTGGCAGAGCACTGGAACAGGCTGCCCAGGGTGGTTGTGGAGTCTCCTTCACTGGAGGCGTTTAAGACCCGCCTGGATGTGTTCCTGTGTGACTTGGTCTAGGTGACCCTTCTGTGTCAGGGGGATTGGACTGGATGATCTTTCGAGGTCCCTTTCAATCCCTAATGATTCTATGACTCTATGACAAGTGTGCCCAAGGCTATCTGGCCACACTTCAGAGCACAGCAGAAGAAACTTCTCTCTCACTCGACAATTTCATCCAATTGTCCAAGTTCTTCTTGTGTTGTCCCCAGCTCTGAGGCTTCCCTTTTGTCTGTCAAGGCAGGGAGACTCGCCGGTTCCCCACATGTGTGTGCTCACACGAGCACAGAGAAAGCTGTCTTTAAACTCACAGCTGCACAGCTTTAGCAAAACAGGAGTCAGACCAAAATGCAGCTCATGGTGTTTAACCAAAGGAATGCCAGCCGTGCCAGATGTGGTGGTGTGTTTTTCCAAGTGAACTAGATCAGCATCTGCAGCTGAGCATGATATGGCCTTATGCAACAACATCACTTGTTTTTGAATGCCCATGAATGGCAAGGCCCACACGGGCATTTAATAGAAGGCAGAAAGGGGTTTTCCTTGTGAGAACAGAGTAAACTCAACGGAACAAGAGCGCAGGGTATTTGCTATACTTTTACTACAGCAGGAGCCAGCCCATGGATTGAGAGAATTCTTTTTCCCCACTGCAGACCAACGAGGCTGATGGTGGTCTCCCATGTCGTGGCTGTTGTCCTGTCACGTTGCTGAAAGCTGATGGGACTGAACTATAAAGAAAAATCTGAATATGGAACAAGGAGTTGTGTTCTGAAGAGGGTTGTTCTTCTGTCCTCCTTGCAGAGGTATGAACCCCACAAACTAGGCAATGCACACAGTAGTCTGCAAACAAGTGTGGCATATAGGCTCAGAAAGATGGGTAAAGCTCTGCTCATCAGAGCTTTCTCAAACCAAGAGAAGAGCCAGGAAACATCACTGGTGTGGGACCAGCTCTCCACCATATGTAGACTGCAGTAGCAGCATTTACTGTGCCTTGATCTTAAAGTACCATAGTGTTTCTAAAGCTTTTTCTGTTTGAGTTGTAGGACACTACAGAGCTTGCCTTGACCCTCAGGATACTACACCCTGGAGATCATGTGTCACCTCCATAAAGCATTTATCTCCCAGCACCAAAGGTTTGTGGCTTCTTCCGTGTGGTTATTCCTGCTGCTGTTTGATATCGTTGTGCACCGGTGGAAATGTCTGGGCCTCTGATATCTGGAATTTGCTGAGAGAGGAAAAACAAATATCCTCATATCACATCACCTCTGAAAAGGTAGCCACAGTCATTCTCTGTCCTGTTTGATGTTAGGATTTGCTAAATGGGGAGGAAAGGAGGCTGCTTGTCCTCACCAAGCAACGCAGCCCACATGCTGAGCGGCCCTAAAGCAGTTCTGCACACTGCAGAGATGATGGGTCTTAGAAGAGGGAGTAGGTTCAGGGAAGTCTAGATATGACTGTGCTGTAGACAAACTTCCCTTTTGAACAGCTTGTTTCAGAGCTGTCTGTGGATAAACATAAAATCATAGAATCATTAGGGATTGGAAGGGACCTCGAAAGATCATCTAGTCCAATCCCCCCGCCACAGCAGGATCACCTAGACCAAGTCACACAGGAACACATCCAGGTGGGTTTTAAACATCATCTGTTTCAATCGCTGCCTCCCAGGGCAGCAGCAGTGCCTGTTGCAGCCACTGAAAGTCTGATCCTGACTCAGTTAAAAATATAAATATGTCCTTTCCTTGCTGGTGGGGAGGTTCTGACTAAAGAACTTCAGAGCTTGAGCATGGATGCACTCAACTGACGAGTAGCTGGGTTTATGACATTAGTGTGTTAATCTGATGATTATAATCTTTCTCCAAAGCCAGTTACCATAAGGGCAGCACAGGCAGGCCTGGCCACAGGGGTTTCACAAGCAGAGGAAAGTCCATCCCAGCCAGGGCAGTGGCTAATTGCTCACAGGCTGCCTCATTGCAGCTGCCAGGGTCCCATCTCAGCTGGCTTTCTCCATGCTGTCTCCACCACAGCTTGATTTCTAGGATCAGCCTTTGCCTTCTGTGTGTGTCTGTGAAAGCCATTCAGTGGCTGAAAACCAGAAATGTTTTATTTAGTGGAGGGGAACACATGGAGCTTTGGAGGGAGGCTTCCCTGATCCAGGCGAGCACATTGGTTCAGTGTTTGGCTTGGATGAGGAGCAGGCAAGTCCCCAGGCTGGGAGTTCAGACTCTGCCAGAACCAAGAGGTTCAAATGCTGCTGTGTTATCTGAGACACTTCTTCAACTTGTCATTGCAGGCACAATCAGCAGCAACCACAAGTGACTCTTCTACCACCCTGGTCCTTTAAGGAATGTGGGTCTGTGCTTTTTGTTACTGTCACATCACAGAGTCACCCCCTACCTGAGAACTTCAAAGAAGTTTACTGGGGTGGAGTGTGACTTTAGAGACTCTCAGTGACCCCTCCTCTCGGTCTTTACTTTGAATGCTCCCAAGAAGCAGCAGCTGGGAAATGCTGTTTCCATACCAGCACACTGTTGGTGCAAGAGTGACTTGGACATTCTCGGAGGAGGAGGAACAAAATTGAGTTATCAAAAATTTGGCTGACTCTTTGATGCTGAAGTCCATGGTCTTCCCTATTTGCAGGTCATTTTCAGTGTCTTCTTCATGGCAGAACTGCCCAAACATCAGGTTTCCTGCACGAGGACTGCCTTGAGAGGTGCTTGAATCCCTGGATGGATGACTGTGCCCTTTGCTAACCTTCAGTTTTGTTCTACAAGCTGATGAATCAGTATAGGAATATTTTTAGTTAGTGTTTGGGGCCCAGAGGAAGATTATGAAATGAGCTGCGTGCGCGGTTTTCTCCACAGTAACTGACCCATTGTCCAGCGCAGAGCAGCGTCTAGCCTTAGGTTGTGCATGTTCCCGTTTCACGGCGGTGAACGCGGCGGCAACGTGAAACGCTAAGAGCGCTTTAAAGAAAACCTTTCGTAATTGTAGGCCAGACAGAATAAAAGTCACTGAAACAGTCCAGCTGCATAAGCCACAGCTCGGAACTCAGCAGCTGCCAACCACTGAGGCTGACGTTTCCTGAGTGATGGCATAAACACAAAACTGCAAAGCAGTTACTACTCAAGTAGCTGGAGATGCTGCTCAGTAAAGCTTTTCCTGCTCCCTTTTCCTCGCTGATCATTGTCACAATAGTCAGTTAACTGGTTATTGAGCATATTTGTAAGAGAAAGTGTAGGCAGTGGTCTAGGCATGGTGCATTTTTGGTGGTGGTTCTGGGCCTCTTGATTACTGCTCACCAGTGTTTCACCCATAAGACCACCCTTCTTCATTTAGTGCTGGATCTGTGCTCCTCAAGGGTATCATGGAATCATAGAATCACTATAGCTGGAAAGGACCTCCATGATCATTGAGTCCAGCCCTCATCCCAACATCTCCCTAACCCCTAGACTGTGATCTCAAGTGCTCTATCTACTCATTTTTTAAACATCTCCAGGGATGGTGCCTCCATCACATCCCTTGGCAGCCTGTTCCAGTGCCCAACTACTCTCTCAGGAAAGGACTTCTTCCTAAGATCCAATCTAAACCTCTCCTGATGCAACTTGAGGCCATTTCCTCTGGTCCTATAATAGTAATTTGGGAGAAGAGACCAGGTAGTTGTATGTTATTGCTTCTTCAACAACACAAATGGTAAATGTTTAATCTATGGCCACCTCACCTACCGATGTTGGACAGACTATAGAACGTGCAGCTAAGCTCCATTTTTATCGCAGTCCTGAGGTAGTTATTTTCAATTATTTAGCATAAGAGCTCATTATCTAAAAATAAGTATTTTTAGATACTCCGTATTTTACACTGCCTACTCACAGAGATTTCTCATTCTTACATATCTGTACAGATGTCTTGTTAAAAAATCAAAGAGCAAAGTCAGTGTTAGAACAAGAAAGAGGTCTTGGAGCCATCACTGCCAGCTCGCTGAAATCATTGACTTCAGCGGAAATTGAGGAGTCAATAAACTGCTGAAGTTCATCAGGAGGATATTGCAGCCGTTGACACAGAGTTGTTTTGCTGCTACACTTCTAGTCTTGCCAGGCTGAGGCTTGTGTGTGATCCTGCTTTCTCAAGAACCTTAAAGAGGAAGGGGAGACGGTGAAGAAGGTGGCCAGAATAACCTAGGGACTGGAGAAGCTGCCTTATGAGGAGACACTGGAAAGGCTGGGACTTTGCTGCCTGAGAACAGTGGGGATGTGCTTGGGATGGACAGGCTCAGGGAGCTGGCGAGCAGTGGCTGCAGCACAGTCACTGACCACGTTCTACAGTACTGGAACTACCCAGCACTCACTGAAACTAGCCAAGGGCCTTTTAACAACACATAAAGGAAAACTGCTTTACATCGAGTGTCCGGAACTTGTGGCATTGCTGCTACAGGAGACTGGGAATAGGGTCAAGAACAGCAACCACAGGGAATGGGAATATCCTCATTCCAGTGAGTGCTGGTGCTGAGGGCGGGTGGGGGAAACAGCCAAAGACAGAAGCTGGGCTTGTGCATTCTCCCTGAATAGCATCTCCGACTGTCATAGATGGATGATGAATCTTGCAAAACAGAGTGTTTCTAATGAGCTTATGTTCTTCTGCAGAGAAAGCTGATTCATTTTGACTTCTGAAGAACACCAGGAAAATTCTGTGCTAAATGGAGACCAATTGAGGCACAACTTTTATCAAATATTGATGTCTTTAAATAGAAGCTTCATACTGAAAAATCCCAGGCATCTTTCAAAATCATGTTGCCTCTTAAAAGACATCCCACACAGCATACATGGGATTTTATGTAGCACAGAACTATAGAGTAACTGGGGTTGGCAAGGAGATGTCTCAAAGCAGAACCAGCTTCAAATTTAGATCAAACCACCTGAGGTCCCTTTGCACCACACCTCTGAGAACTCTGGTTCTGCCTCTTCTGCAGCGCTCCTTTTAGGAATATAACAATTCAGTGAGCAGTGTAAGAGTGATGTGAAATGTTTTCCATGTGTATTTCAGCAATGGGCTATGACCCTGCAGTAATACAAGTTTCCTGTGGATGGATGCCTTTACTGTGAGTCTTCCCTTCCCATCTCCATTCCCCTCAGGACTTTCTCAGTGCAAGTGTTGAGTGAATAACACATTTCCTTGGAAAATGCACACCCCACTTTATAGAAAATTCCTATGGAAACATAAGGAGGAACCTCAAGTCTCAGAACTGCTTCCTCTTTTCTCCCAGACTTCTGCTATAAAGGTGATGAGAAAACAAAGGCTCTACTCTCCTCCTTGTCCTGGAAATGATGATGAATGTGCAAGGGCTGGTTCATAGCATAAGGAGGAGGGAAAACTGCCAAGGCCATTAATTTAAATAACGCCTTGACGAGGGAGGAGTGGAGATGCTCCTTCCAGGGTCTTGCCAGGATATTGGTGCAAACAGGACTTCAAAGTAGCTGGTGAAAGTGGAACATGCAAGTTGAAAACAGATCGTGTCTTTTGACTGTAGGACATGCGGATGGCTGCTTTGGAGTAAAACAGGCAAAAAGAGGAAAAGGCTGGTTTTGACTTTCTACTGTAGAAGCGCCCCTATGCTCTTCTGCAGACAAGACAGCACTGTGGGAAAATACAAGACCTGCTCTGTGCTGTGGCTCTCATTAGCCTTTGCTGTGGGGAGTGAGAAGCTGACCCCAAAATCCTGCCTTCTATGGCCAGGTGCTAGAGATACCCTGCACAAGTGACCAGCATGGCAGAATCAATACATTCATCCATGAATGTAGGTCAGACATCACCTTGACTGTGGCTGTAGCAGTTCCATGAGGATTGCTATCACAGAATCACTCTGGTTGGGAAAGACCCCTGGGATCATCGAGTCCAACATTCTACCCTATGTTACAAGTTCACTCCTAAACCAGATCCCTCCACACCTCATCCAAACCATCTTTAAACACATCCAGGGATGGTGACTCAACCACCTCCTTGGGAAGCCCATTCCAGTGCCTGACCACCCTTTCTGTGAAAAAAGTTTTCCTAATATCAAGTCTAAACTTGTTGTAACTTGGACCCATTCCCTCTTGTTCTGTCACAAACTGCTTGTGAGAAGAGACCAGCACCAACCTCTCCACAACATCCTTTCAGATAGTTGTAGAGAGTCATGAGGCCCTCTCTCAGCCTCCTCTTCTTCAAACTAAAGAGCCCCAGCTCTCTCAGTCTTTTCTCATAAGATTTATTCTCCAGGCCCTTCACCAGCTTCGTTGCCCTCCTCTGCACCTGCTCCAGTACCTCCACATTTCTCTTGTATTGAGGTGTCCAAAACTGCATGTGGCCTCACCCGTGCCAAAAACAGGGTGACAATAACCCCCCTACTCCTGCTGGCCACACTATTTCTAATACAAGCCAGGATGTCATTGGTTTTCTTGGCCACCTGGGCACACTGGTGACTCATGTTCATCTTCCTGTCAATTAGAAACACCAGGTCCCTCTCTGCCACACGGCTCTGCAGCCACCTCCCCGAGCCTGTAGTGTTGCAGGGGGTTGTTGTGGGCCAAGTGCAGGACCTGGCACTTGGCCTTATTGAATCTCCTGCCATTAGCGTTGGCCCTTTGCTCCAATCTATCCAAGTCTCTCTGAAGAGCCTCTGTACCCTCTGGCAGATGGACACTCCCACATAACTTGGTGTCATCTGCAAACTTACTAATGACACTCTCTGTGTCCTTATCAAGATTGTCAATAAAGATGTTGAACAGAGATGGTTCCAACACCGAGCCCTGGGGCCACCACTGGTGACAGGCTGCCAGTTGGATTTAACTCCATTAGCCACCACTCTTTGGGCCTGGCCATTCAACCAGTGTTTTATCCAGCAGAGTGTGTGCTCGTCCAAGCCATGAGCAGCCAGCTTGTCAAGGAGAATTCCATGGGGAGCAGTGTCAAAGGCTTTTTGGAAGCCCAGGTAAACAATATCCACGGCCTTTCCCTTGTCCAGTAGTCGGGTCACCCTGTCATAGAAGGAGATCAGGTTCATCAGGCAGGACCTGCCTTCAATAAACCCATGTTGACTGGGTCTGACCCCCTGGTTGTCCTGTAAGTGAAGTGTGATGGCACTTGAAATGATGTGTTCCATCACCTTCCCTGGTACCGAGGTCAGACTGACAGGTCTATAGTTTCCTAGATCCTCCTTTCTGCCCTCTTGTAGATGACTGTTATGTTTGCCACCTTCCAGTCCATTAAGGCGTCCCCAGCTAGCCAGGATTAGAGTAAATGATGGAAAGTGACTCGGTGAGCACATCTGCCAACTCTTTCAGCACCCTTGGGTGCAACTCATAGGGCCCCATAGACTTGTTTATGTCTGAGTTGTTTAGCATTTCACTGACCACTTCCTTTCCAAACGTGATGGCCTCATTCTCCTCTCCCTCTCATGAAGCCTGCGAACACCTCGTTCCACTGCTAAAGACTGAGGCAAGGTAGGCATTGAGCTCCTCACTGTTTTCCACATGTAGGGTTCAATCAGACAGCAAATTGAAGGTGCAAAACCAAAAGTGCTTTGAGCAGCTAAGCTGGATTACTAGTGCTGGTAGCTGGCTGGTCCTTACCCTGCCCAGCATGCAAAGGCTTGGTGGACTTCAAAGGACCTGTGCCAATTTATTGTTGTTCTTACTCCAGACATTTAGTGAGGATGAGTAATCCATAGTCTACCTGGAAAACAGGTCACTTACGAAGGTCCAGCGTATCCCAGTTAGCAGAAGGCTGAAACCTACCTGTTTTAGGGACTGACCTCACATCTCTCCCTTGACTCTTTGTAGTTTAAAATGTGGGAAACAAAATTTCTCTTGCTACTGCATTCATTTTCCAGTTAGGGAGCAGTGACTGCTTGTTCCCCTGCTCCAGTGAAGCTGCACCAGAGCCATTGTGGGAGGAAGGGAGGAGTTTTGTGATTACAGCTCAGATTTGGAATCTGGGATGCCAGGGCCCTGCTGCCAGTCCCATCTCATGTTTTCTCGAGACGCAGAGCAAATCTCACTTTCAGAAGTGCTCTGCAGTGTTTATGCAGGGCAGCGTGTCGCTGCATCCCGGGACTAGCACCAAAAAGATGGCTTTGTACAAACTTCTCCCAGCGAACACTCCCTTGACCTGAAGGCAAAACATGCAGAAAGGGTAATGATTTGACTTCCTATGGAACTGCAGGGTTCTCGTTGTAGTAAGGTGCTTCCTCAAGGGTCTGAGGTTTAATTCCCGGGGGTAAACATTCCCACATTGTTTTAGGTGCAACCCCTCAGACAGGTGTGACTCAAAATGAGCTGTGCCTACCAAGGGGTGTGGCTGTGGTTGCCCTTGGGTACCGCAGAGCCTTGTGCCAAGTGGGCAGGTTTGAAGAGCTGAGTCCTCAGGCAAAGCATTCACAAAAGCCCGCAGGATGAAGCCTCATGTCTCACTGATGAGGACAAATCACCTCAGGCAAGCAAGCAATTTAAGACAGTCTCATTCCCGAGCTTCATGCAGGGGCATGCACAGATCCGAAGCACCGCCAAGGCTCAGAGGAAAGATAAACAGCAGGATCTTTCCTCCAGTAGCCCGATGGCTCTGGGGCAGATCCCATGCAACAACATGTGTGTTGTTGCTTCATACAGCAGAAGTACAGCTTCAGACCCGAGAGGGTAAAGCAATACCATCCGAGCAGGCTGCAGTGGTTCCCTTCTGGATGGTGGGTCTCAGCAACTCAAAATCACACAGTTAAACTGATAATAAGGAGAAGTAGCAGTGGAGAGTTTGTCATGTTTGCCATAGTGGCAACTCTGCAAGCCACTAGGCTTTTCCAGGCAGAAGAGTTCTCTTAGAGTTTTGGTTTTTAGTGTTGTCTTATGAAGTGTAGCTGCATTTTCAGGCTTCACCCTGAATGTGTGGACTTTGCAAAGCCTTTTCTACACCCATTCTTGGAGACAATATTTGAGATTTCAGTGATCCTAAGTTGGTCCCTTCTCATCCCAGGGTGTTGCTGTAATTTTCTGCGTTCCCCTCTAATTTGCCAACACTGCTTCATTACAGTTCTAGTGGTATCTAGTAGATATAATAGCTGGCACAATAATTAAAGTGTGGGTGCTCCCTGCCTTCCTCACCAAGCCTGAAAGTGGAAAGTTGACTTTCTGAAGGCTCTCACAGTGAAAATGTGGAGTAGCAAAGCCTAGATTGCTTCTCAAACCACTGTAAATGGTCTAGTGACAGCTACTGGGGTGGCTGAGAGAAGGTCAGTGAGTTTCATGGACCAAGCAAGCTCTGAAGGAGATGGTGGAGGGGGAAGATGGAGACCAGCTGGGATCATGGTCAAGACACCAGTATGTTGGGCAGCAGTAGTGAAGCATAGGAAAACCCCTTTTTTTGTTTGTTTTTGGGAATAAGTGTGAATGCAGTTTAAAAGCAGATCCCAGGGTGCTGGTCGGGGAGCTGGGACAGACTCAGCAGCAGACAGGTTGAAGTGCAAACAGAACATGTTTCTGCTTGGCTCCTCGTGCTCTCAATTTGCCTTTTTCCTTAGTGCATCTGGGACTGTGACTAATGTCTGTCACACGCTGTTTCCCCACTCCTGCAGCCCATGGGGACAGAGCTGAGTTCCTAGGAGCAGAGTTCATTGGATGGGATTCCTGATGTCCTTAAACTGGTTGATTTTAACCATGCAAAGTTCTCATTCTCTGTCACTTGCTGTTTCTTTAAGAAGAAAGCTCTCTCTGCAGTTGCCATGGAAAGCTCTGCATACCTCATGAGACTGAACCACAGACCATGCAGTGCAGCTGCAGAAAATAGCTGGAAATACTTTTGCCCAAGGGCTGCAGTCATCAGGAGCTTGGCAGCCTTGCAAATGGAGATGCCCCAGCTGGGAAAGGGATTTTCTTTTGCCCAGGCTGCTAGTGTAGACATAAGTGTCTGGAAATCCTTTACCTCTGTTGGAGGGGCAGCAGAGAGCTGGGGAGCAGCTGGAGGATGTGGGGATGGCATGGGGCCATCACCACTGCAGAGCTAGCTGGCAGCAAGGGAAGGACCATGACTGAAGCATGAGCGCAGTGGTGGCTCTATGTCTTGCTCACCTCCACTGGGCAACTTCTAAAGGCTGGCAACACAAACACACGCAAACGACAACATTCACATGCCTTGCTGCTCCAACTGTGAGCTAAAGAGGTGACTCCCACACCTTCCTCTAATATAAAAACCACAGTTTCCCTTGTTCCAGCTACCAAAACCTACAAGTTCTGCCACAACTTCCTCAAAACAATGCTGTGTTTCATGCTGAAGCAAAAAATGGAATGAGAATCAATTGGGATGATTACTGAATTAAAGGTAGTGCATTGATCCAACCATCCAGTTGCATTTTTTTACAAGCCCATTAAAAATGCCCCAGGCAATGACAACATGAGGTGGTCTGGATGTTCCAGAGGCCAAGCTGTTCTCTAAGAGTCCCAAACTCACCTCTATCTCTGCCAATATTAAAATATTTTTTAAAAAGTGAGCATTACTGGCTTATTTGTCCAACATCAGACTGAAAGAAAAAGGTCAAGGGTTAAAGAATAATAATGGAAAGAAGCAACAGGGAAAAAGAGGTTAAACATCCACATCTCAGCCATCTCTCTTTGAGCACGGCTGTGTTAAAATCCTGGTGTCCCTGTGCTCAATGGCAGCCAAGATGTCCAATCAACAAATGGATCTGCCCAGGAGCAGTGTGAGGGCACTGAAACCCCTCCCTGGTCTGGGAGCAGCGCTCACAGCACTTGGGGATGGAGTGGTTTAACAGCTGTATCTGACCTCACATGTTGCCCCCAATCATGCCGCAGCACTTTCAACATTCTCAAAAAATGCTGACTCAGGCAGTTCTGCTGTTCCCAGGAGCAGGGTTGGGGACACACGGTATGTTCGCTTCCAGCCCTTAGAAGTTGTGCCTAAAGGTGGTGCAGGGTGAACCAGGACCCTGTGGAGAGAAGCTTTGTGGGTCTGAAAGGACCAGTTTGCTCAGAAGGATGCAGATCCTCTTTCTGCAGTACCTTGCACACACGCTGGGAAACTCCACAGGCAAAAGAGCTACACCCAGGCCACTGCTTTAGGGGAGCAGGAGACTCACAGAAATGAATAGAGGAACCTGGCAAAATCCTCATTCCTATTCTCAGTCCTTATGTGAAGCCAGCTGCTGTGCCTTTCATATACACAGGAAGGTCACATTATGACTTAGCATCTCCTCAGTCCATGTCTGCTCTTGACCAAGTTCTCCTCAAGGGCTGTAGTAAGTGCTTTGCTGAAAAGCAGACTCTCAGACAAACTAGTCAGGGTTTTCTGCTGGTGTTCCTGCTCCTTCAAGCACATCTAGCCCACATGTGCTGTTGCTGGCCCTAAACATCCTGCAAGTCCTCAAACGCCCACCCTGCCTTGTTCCTCCTTGGCTGCCAGCATCTCACTGGGAATGCTTGGCTCAGCTTTTGAACAGTGAACAGGAAAGCACTGGTTTAATTGGCAGTTTGAATTACCCACAGTTGAACACTTCACAGTTTTGAGAGTCCTAATTTTGTCTTCAGAGCTTTTTCTCACCTTGGATGTGGGATCACAACAAGATCTCAGCAGGTACAGCCTCCTTCTGAGCTCCACTTGGGACCAAGACATGTTTTCTCTGCAAGTGCCCCCCCCCGCCGTGCTTTCAGGCTGTAACTCCAGGACCATGACTTGTACCAGGCTCTCTCTCACAAGAGGGTTTCTCTTGTATTAGCCAGAGAGCAGCATCAGTGAGGTCACAGGAGCAAGGACAACACAGCTTTGATAATATCTGTTCCACTTTAATCAGGCTCTACTGTTACTTGATCCCTCCTTGGCTTTGGCACAAGCCCTGACTCACCAGCTGAAAGATGAGTGAGTAGGTACAGAGGGGGCTGAGTGCTGCTCCCACTCCAAGGATTGGTTTGAGTGGTGGCACATCCATTTACTTCCAAAAGCTGAGGAAAAAATGAGCGCTCTGCTTCCAGTTTCAAAAGAGATTCAGTAAGAAAATACTTCCTGTTGAACCCAGTAATATGACCTCATCACGAACGAGGCTGAAAACCACCTACAGACAATGAACTGGAAACAGTGCAAATATTTGCATCACCAAATTCTGTGCATGTGTTCTGCATGGAAAGTCTGTGTGGTGTTTGAGGCTGAGCTGCTGGAGGGGAGGAAGATGCTGCAGAGAGACCTGGACAGGCTGGGTCAATGGGCAGAGGCCAGTTGGCAGAGGGCCAAGGGCAGGGTCTAGCACTTCGGCCACAATAACCCCCTGCAGCTACAGACTGGGGGATGAGTGGATGGAGAGCGTTTCTGGGCCACTCACTTCAAGAAAGAGATTGAGGTGCTGGAGCAGGTCCAGAAGAGCAACAAGGCTGGGAAAGGGACTGAAGGGAAAGTCTGATGGGGAGAGGCTGAGGGAGCTGAGGGTGTTTAGCCTGGAGAAGAGGAGACTCACGGGGGACCTCCTCCCTGTCTACAACTCCCAAAAGGGAGGTTGGACTCAGGTGGGGCTCAAATTCTTCTCCCATGAAACCAGTGCCAGGATGAGAGAGCAGGGCCTGAAGCTGCCAGGGGAGGGCTGGGTTTGATGTTAGGAAGCCCTTCCTCATGGAAAAGGTGATCAGACACCGGTAGGACTGCCCAGTCCCCATCCCTGGAGATGTTTAAGGACAGCCTGGCTGTGGTCCTTAGTGCTGGCTCATATGGTGATGAGCTCAGAGGTCTTTTTGTGCCTCAATCATGCTGTGATTCTGTGACTCATTATCTAGACCAACACTTGGTAGCTAGAGATAGAGCTAAACCCAGTGTGATGCACAGGTTTGCCATTTGCAGGGACAGGCTGGAAAATTTTGCAAGAGTGAACATTTTCCTTGTTGCACATTTCAGCAAATCATCCTCCCAAATCATCCTGGGATTCAGTGTGCTCATGGATCATAGATCAGAATTTCTTCCTGACAGAAACTCTTTCCTACTACTTAGTCTTTGACTGTGTAAAAAGCCATTTCACAGAATCATAGAACCATGGCCACAGAACTGCAGAATCACAGAATGGCTGAAGTTGGAAAAGACTGCCAAAGTTCATCTAGTCCAAATCCCCTGCAGTGAGCAGGGACATCTTCAACTAGACAAGGTTGTCCAGAGCCTTGTCCAGCCTCACCTCCAGAGATGGGGCCTCAACTACCTCCCTGTGCAGCCTGTTCCAGTGTTCAAACCCTCTCCTGCTGAAGAACGTCTTCCTAACAGTCCATTTCAACCTCCTCTAATGTGAAGCTATTGCCCCTTGTCCTATTACTCTAGGCCTTTGTAAACAGCTCTCCAGCCTTCTTGGAGCCCTCTTCAGGTACTGCAAGGGTGCTCTCAGGTCACCCCCCAGAGCTTTCTCTTCTCCAGGCTGAAAAAACCCAGTTCCCTCAACCTGTCCTCTCAGCAAAGGTCCCCTGATCATTTTTATGGCCTCCACTGGACCTGCTCCATCAGGTTCATGTCCTTCCTGTATTGAGGGCTCCAGAGCTAGATGCAGGACTCCAGGTGAGGTCTCACCAGGGCAGAGCAGAGAGGCAGAATCCTCCTCTCTTGATCTGCTGGCGATGCTTCTTGTGATGCAGCCCAGGATGCAACTAGCCTGGGCTGCAAGTACACACTGTCTGCTCCTGTCCAGCCTCTTGTCCACCAGCAGCCTCAAGTCCTTTCCCTCAGGGCTGCTTCCTATCACCTCCTGGGTGATATATTTCACCAGCCTGCAAGCCACCATCTCCTTTTAGTAGCACTGATAGCATTAGGTTAGTGCCAGCAGTGTCTAGTGGTGGTGGTGGTGGGCTCCCACGTAGGACAATAGCATTAGCAGAAGCGTGCCGCCTGGTGGGCTCCAGCCAGAGGGCTCCATATGTTGTGTGCAAAAGAAAACATTAATGTTGGCACTGCTTTTTGCACCAGGAACCAGTTGCCACCAGAATACAGATGTAGAACTTGCCAGCACAAACCTGCTTGCTAATACTTGGGAGGTATTTTGTATTTTTCTTCCAAATCAGGTCCAGGTGTGTTGAATTGGTTGAGGGAACCTGACGGTGCTGAGAACCAGCAAAAGGCTAACTGTCCAACCAGTGATGGGAGCAGTGCATTCTGGTGACCCTGGATCTCTGAACTGCTGCTCTGCTCTGTTGGTTCTACTTCACAGCGGCTGCTGCTGAGATGCTCGCCTCTGGGGTTCACAGTCACGTTCACATCTGAATTAACGAATTGTTTTTGAGCATGTCACTAACAGGTAAAAAGAAAAACATGGGACGATGAAGTAAAGAAGAAATGAAAAATTTCCAGGTGCTGAAAATGGGGCTTCTTATCAAACTGCTTCCAGAGTCTTTGAACTGCAAAGTAGTTTCATTGCTTTTCATCTCAGCTCAGTGTGTTTTTCTGAGTTCCTGAAGAGATTTACGTGAAAGTTTTCATTATTATTTGCAAGTGGGATAACTGAGGAATGAAATATGCTGCAGAGCAGATATATTCCTCCAAAGTCCTCCTCATACAGTAGTTTTTTCACTAATAAGATGGAGATAAACAGACACCCACGCTCTTTTCCCTTTGCCACTGAAAATGCATGTGCACCTCTCCCTAGGGTGGACTCCTCATGGAAGCCATTCAAACACAATTCTTCACTCTAACAAGCAGTGTGGTTTTTAAACTGATGATTCTCTTTGTTTTCCTGTTAAATGCTGTCTGCTCAGGTGATGCTGAAATGGGATGCAGCACTTATCAGCTCTGTCTCAGAAACAACCCTGCTGCCCAGAGGGCAAAGGAAGTAAAAGCTTCCAACTTAAAGACACTGAATGTAGTGGCCTGAATAGAGAAAATTGTTTGAAGCAGAGAGAAAGTCCCGTTTCCCCACACATTGGGGCTGGGGCTGGCCGTGAGTGCAGGCAGAGAAGGTGGTTGTGAATAAAGCCTTGGACTGGAGCAGAGAGGCAGGTAACTGCCTGTGGAGTCAGATGGTCTGACTCTGAGACGAGGTTACCCTGTTTCACAAAGTGGGTTACGCTTCCACAGGGAGAGAAATTGCAGCTGAAAACAGTGAGCAAGCTCCTCTAAGCAAAGAGAGCTCCGTGCCCACCCTGTCCGTCGTGCTGCTGGCCGCGTAGCTCCCATCGCCCAGCTGCTGGCTCACAGTCGGGAGATGGTGGGAAGAGGGTTTTACTCCATGCAGCACCAGGAAGGTGGCACATGGCCAGCTGAGATTGCTCTGGTCTTAATACCTGAATTTTGAGGGGAGGAACATGAATCACTGAGAGGCTGCAACCAGCTGGCACACTGTTGCAGGACAGAGCCCAAGTGGCTAGTACTGCAGTGACAAGGATTGCTTGTTATTCTGGCTTTGGTTCCCTTAAAGCATTCCCTGGAAAAAATCAAATTCACCTCCAAACCACAAAGAGTGGTAGGAAAACATGGAGAGCACTGTCCAAGTAGAGAGAACTGCATGAACCCTGCAGCACTAATTTTGAGACTGAGTGTAGAAAAAACAAGTTTGAGAACTACTTTTCCATCTAATTAGAACCCATCATGAAGTTCAGGCTGGGTCTGTGCTTTCATCCTTGTGTTTTTGCTTGACTTTGAGATGACAGACCTCTGTCATCAAGTTAAGCTGTGGAAGCGAGTGATAGCTTTTTCCAGCATGAAGCTTGTCAAGGAGAGGTCAACCTCCTACAGTTTTTATCCAATAAAGTCTTTGCATTACGAAGGCTGGATTTAGTGCATGGCCAAGCCTTGCTTTCAGTGGTTTCTGTGTCACTTGTAGTTTTCCCTTGTAGTTCACAGAGGTTTTGCTTTTCTCTGACAGCTGAATAAAAGCTCTGGTCCAAGTAAATGACAAACCATTTTGGCTTGTTAACTCTTTCAGTAGTGGCTCCACCTGGTTTGGAAAATGTCATGGCAAATGTTCAGTTCAGGAGCATGTGTGGTAGAGGCTGTGTTAGGAGGATCACCTAGATCAAGTCACACAGGAACATGTCCAGGTGGGTTTTAAAAGTCTCCAGAAAAAGAGACTTTACAACTCCCCTGAGCAGCCCATTCCAGTGCTCTATCCCCCTCACCATGAAGAAATTCCTTCTCATATTGATGTGGAACCTCCTATGTTCCAGCTTACAACCATTGCTCCTTGTCCTATCATTAGATGACACTGAGAAGAGCCTGGCTCCATCCTCCTGACACTCACCTTTTACATATTTATACACATAAATGATGTTACCCCTCATTCTCCTTTTCTCAAAGCTCAAGAGACCCAGCTCCCTCAGCCTCTCCTCACAAGGGAGGTGTTCCACTCCCTTCATCATCTTTGTGGCACTGCAATGGTGTCCTTCTGGAACTGAGGGGCCCAGAACTGGACACAATATTCCAGATGTGATCTTAGCAGGGCAGAGCAGAAAGGGAGGAGATCCTCTCTTGATCTGCTAACCACCCTGCTTCTAATCCACCCCAGGATGCCATTTTCCTTCTTGACCACAAGGCTACGTTGTTAGCTCATGGTCATCCTGCTGTCCACCAGGACCCCCAGGTCCCTTTCTCCTACACTGCTCTTCAACAGATCAGCCCCCAACCTCTACTGGGTTTGTTCTTGCCCAGATGCAAGACTCTACACTTACCCTTGTTATACTTCATTACATGTCTCTCTGCCCAGCTCTCCAGCCTATCAAGGACAACCCAGCTATGTGTCACCAGCAAACTTGCTGACAGTGCACCCTAATCCCTCATCCAAGTCATTAACGAATAGATTGAACAGGACTGGTCCCAGCACCAACCCTTAGGAGACTCCACTAGATACAGGCCTCCAGCTAGACTCTGTCCCACTGACCACTATTCTCTGGCTTCTATCCTGCAGCCAGTTCATGATCCATCCCACTACCCAGTCATCTAGACCACACTGCCTCAGTTTGGCTGCGAGGATTCTGTGGGAGATTGTGTCAAATGCTTTACTGAAGTCAAGATAGACCACATCCATCGCTTTGCCATCATCTATCCACCCGGTGACAATCATTTCCGTGGTGAGATGGAGGGCTTTTCATTGCAAGGCTGCCTCTGCTGTTTTTCTCTATCAACATGTCACTTCAAAAGACAAGCAAAATACTGGTTCTAAGTTTTCTTAAACACAGTTGGTGCATTTCTTACAGCATCTTGCCTTTTCCTCTGATTTGCTTTAATTCTGTCTCTCTTTGCTGCGTGGGCTTCTGCCTTTCTGCAGGCTGTCCTTTGACTAGTGCTCTCAAAATCTTCAGCTCCTTCCTCCTTCAAGAATATCTTCAGATATTTATACCATGGAAAGAAGTTGGTTTTGTATGCTCCAGTTACTGCTGCTTTTGCCACTTGACGTGGTTGATGTTGAATCAAAGAATGAAGATATTAGTGGGGTTTTTGGACACGCTGTACTACTATACAAACCAGTTGCAGCAATTTTAAACAGTTATTTATTTATTTTTAACCTTTCTTCCTCAACCCAGCAATTCCTTTCCAATTTCTCAGGAAAAGTCTAAGAGAAGGTGTTTCCCTGGATGTTTCCCTGGATGGCCTAAAATACCATGGCATTTCAGCAGATGATACCATGGTAACATCAAGGATGATGTCAGCAGGCTGAGACCTGCTCATCCATATCTCAATCTGGATCAGGTTTTGGACTTCCATGCTTCAAACATGAGAGGCATCCATCGAATTATGAAGGCCAGGGATAGGCTCCCAGTGGTGTACAAGCACAGAAAATGCTCCACACCAAGGTGGTTTCCTTGAATGGTGCCAAATGCCACTTGTAGATCCACAATGAACCTCCAGAATCCCACTGTTAAGCCTCCTTTCTGGCTGCACAGGCAAAGCAGCAGAGAAGGAAGGAGAGCAGAGAAAGTCAGAGATAAAGTCCCCATGGAAACACACTGAGATCTCACTGAAGGTGTCAGAAAACCACTAAGACAAAGCATGCACATGTATTTGAGACTGGCTGATGTTCCTCAGGACACACCTGCATGGCTTGTTGCTTATCTGCCAAGTCCTTGAGGTCTCTCACTCAGGCTAGCGCAGGTTGAGCTGGTGCTTTGCTCAGTATCCACGATGTGCAGACAAGCAGGCTGGATAGGAACTGACTTTCTCAAACCCAGTGG
Organism: Rhinopomastus cyanomelas; assembly: GCA_013400115.1. Classification (NCBI taxonomy): domain Eukaryota; kingdom Metazoa; phylum Chordata; class Aves; order Bucerotiformes; family Rhinopomastidae; genus Rhinopomastus; species Rhinopomastus cyanomelas. The sequence goes on along the minus strand of VXBP01001307.1, from coordinate 21,888 downwards.
TCAGGCACTTGGAATAGGCTTCCCAGGGAGGTGTTTGAGTCGCCATCCCTGGATAGGTTTAAAGATCATTTGGGTGAGGTGTTGAGGGATATGGTTTAGGGGTGAACTTGTAAGGTAGGGTAGATGGTTGGACTTGATGATCCCAGGGGGCTTTTCCAACCAGAGTGATTCTGTGTACTCCTCTACCTGAACCTCCTGCCTTGACCCTTACTGATGTTTATTTCCTGATGTTGGTTCAAGTATTATTCAAGTGAGGGCTGAGCTGCCTTTGCAGCCTTCTCCTCATTTGAGTCTCACCTATAAGGTACTTTGGGAGGTCTTACCCCTCCCAGATTTGATTGAGGTTGGCCCATGGGCTCAGAGATTAAATACAGAGGCACCTGCAGGTGATGAGTCGAGCAAAGTTGTGTCTTCAGAAAATCCACTGATAGTTGTGAAAAAGAGCTCTTTGTTACAGCAATGTAACAGAGCCAGAGCCCACTCTGGGCTTCTCGTTGGCAAACTGCAACAGAGATGGGTGTTGACATGGGAACGAAGAGATAAAACCGGCCTGAATGTATGGATGGAAATAGGGATGATGTAGGAGCAACGTAAGGCAAGTTGAGGAGAGAGGTTGTGGCTCCTTTTCTCATTACTGCTGTGTTCTGCCAGGACAGCAGGTTGTTGTCCCCATGGCACATCATACTTCCTCCTCTGGGGCAAGCAGGCCCCAGGAGCCAGCAGACAAGGAGATGAGAAACTGGCAGCCTATCAACAGTGTAAAAGAAGAGTATGAGCCCACACAGGAGAGTGAGGAGGAGGACATGGCTGGAGAGAGAATAATCATAGAATCATGGAATCATTAGAGATTGGAAGGGACCTCAAAAGATCATCTAGTCCAATCCTCCTGCCTTAGCAGGATCATCTAGACCAAGTCACACAGGAACGTAGCCTGTTTTAAACCTCTCCAGAGAAAGAGACTCCATAACCCTGTGGGCAGCCTGTTCCAGTGCTCCATCACCCTCACTGGGAAGAAGTTCCTTCTCATATTTATATGGAACCTCCTATGTTCCAGCTTGCAACCATTGCCCCATGTCCTATCACCAGATGACATTGAGAAGAGCCTGGCTCCATCCTCCTGACACCCACCCTTCACATATTTATAGACATTAATAAGGTCACCCCTCAGTCTCCTCTTCTCCAAGCTAAAGAGACCCTGCTCCGTCAGCCTCTCCTCATAAGGGAGATGCTCCACTTCCCTCATCATCTTCATTGCTCTAGAATAAGCTTTTGGCCCTTGAGTTTAATGCCAGGAGGGAGGAAGACAGAGCCATGAGACGTGGCAAGGGTTCCTACATCAAAAACTGCTCACTGGTGTGAGAAAAATGTGACTGACACAGAAATGACACCACCTGGGGTTGTCCCCTGTTCTTCCGTTTGAAGTTGGGAGAGGGATGAGGAATGCTGAGAGATAAATTCTTGAGAGCTACAGTCACGGTTGCTACGTACTGGACTCCTTCAGCTCAGTGGCTCGAAAATTACAGGATGACCTTGCCATGTGGGAAATAACCTGTCAGTAAGATGACAAAGCCATGGGCTACACAGTGTCCATGCTGCACTAGGAGAAAACGAGCAAGACAACCAAGACGTCCTTTGGCATTGTATGATCCAGAAATATTGAAACCAAATAGAAAAACGGAATGGAGACCAAGACTAGCAGCATTTTGGAAGAGACTAATTTGTGGTGACTTCCACAGCTCGGAGCTGCCCACAAGCCTGTGCTTACACAGCTGAAGCAAAGGCTGCTCTGGGAAGCGCACTCAGTGAGAGCAGGGAGACCCATTTTCCAGTTCACCATTCTCCTGTTCCCCTGTGGTGCTCAGAAGTCCAGATCATCACCTTGGGAAGCGGGTCTGCTGTCTGGAGAACATGGCACTGGAAGGAAATTTGTTTGGTTACCTGTTCCTGTTCACAGACTGATGCCTATCTCTGGATGTCTCTGAGCATCCTGATCTGCAAACAGCACCTGAGTGGGCCTCCAGTCTTGGCTGCATTTCCTCTCTTGCTCGAGGTTGTTCTTGCTGGGAGAGCAGCAGGAATGTTTGTGAAGGAGCTGTGGTGTGTGCAGAGAGGCTAAGGAAAGCCCTCTGCCTGACACCCAGACGTGGAGGACTGCTTTTGTGCAACTGCTGGTCACACATCCTTCTGGACAAGAGCAGCTGGGTGCTTCAGATAAGTGAAAACGTCTCCACTGCGCCTGCCACTGCAAGGGTTTGGCCAAGGGAGGGGTCACGTTCTTGCCACATTCAGAGCAAGTTATGGTGTTGAGAATAGGAGTTCATGGTTTGAGCCACAAGAAAGACTAGAAAGAGTATTTCAAGTCTTTTTTGTCTCAGGGCAGAAGAGGTTTGAGAGACAGACTTTCATGATATTCATGCCAATTTCTTCTCGAGGTGACATCTTGTTTCTGACAGAAGCCAGCTCATCTGTGCAACATAAACACACCAGAGCCATAATTCTGTTCTGTCTGCTGGACCTGAGCCCTGTCATTCTCCAAAGCCAAATGCCACATCGGGCTGCCTCCTCCTCCTCTCTGCTGCCTCTGAAATGGAAATGCTGGTCTTTCTGGAAAATAAGAGTCTTATTCCAGAAATACTCACGGGCTGTGACAGCAGCAGTACAGAAGGTGACAGACTGAGTTGTTTTCCAAATCACTTTATTGGAAATCTTTACTAAGAAGCAGCCTTTTCATTTGTAACATCAGAGACCCTCAGGATGAGCACAAGTGGCTGGTGGATGTGTGGTGTAGAGACCCTGGCCATTGGTCCTGCTAACAAGGGCTGTAGGAATCTGCTGGGCACATCACCACTGTCAAAACCAGAAACACCTCGAGTTAGTCACAGCAGAAAGAGAGAGCAACAACATCAGAGCCTACTATTGCATCCAAGTGGTTGGGAACGATTACAGGCTTGACAGTCATCCAGAGTCAAAAGCTGTACACAGCAACAGCGCAAGCCCAAGACAAGGAAAGCAGATGTTCCCAGTTCCTCCTCCATCCTTCTTCCCAAATGTTGGTTAAGTAGGTTTGGTAAAACAGAACGCGCTGTAGATCAGATTTGGGCAGAGCTCGTCACTTGGGCTAACGTGGCTCTTAGAGTGTGTGAGGGTACTTGCAAATAAGGACACGTGTGCTTTAAGATTTCCCTGGACAGTTGTGATGGGATGCAAGTGGGATGCCTCATGTTTCCCTGAAGCAGGCTGTACTCTTTCAGTATGTAATCCACGATTTCTTGGATTACCTGTGCATAGGGATCCCAGTTTGGGGTCATCTGAAAAAGAAGCTTAGAAAGGTCTCACTAAAACTACTTGAACCTGCCTGTCTGTTGTCTCTGCCCAGGACTCCCATGGCTCACAGTAGTATTTATTTTCGGGATCAAATGTTCTCATTTTGCCTGTTGTACTGGTTTTGGCTGGGATAGTTGGTTTTCTTCACAGTAGCTAGAGTAGGGCTGTGTTTTGGGTTCGTGCTGGAGACAGTATTGGTATCACAGGGATGGGTTAGTTACTGCCAAGTAGCGCTCACGCAGAGCTGAGCAGAACTCGGAGCAGAGCAGCAGTATGCTGGGGGTGCACAAGAAGCTGAGGGGGGACACAGAAGAGAACTGACACCAACTGACCAGAAGAATATTCCACGCCACACGACACCATGCTCAGCAATAAAAAGCTGAGGGATGAACAAAGAAGGGGGTTGTTTGCAGCGATCATGTTTGTGTGCCCGGCTTCCCTGGAGATGGCTGGACATCTGCCTGCTCATGGGAAGTGGTGAAGGAATCCCCTGGCTTGCTGTGCCTGTGTGTGTGGCTTCTGCTTCACCTGTTCAATTGACTTTACCTCAACATGGGAGTTATCTTGGCGCGGGGAAATCCTACCCATGCAGCAGAGGCAGGAAGAAGCCCCATCAAGCTGCTCCTGACTTCACACAAAGAGCCAAGTCCTGTTCAAATGGCAGGTCTGCCTGAGAGTGATGCTGGAAACCCACAGTTTTCTCTTGCCAACTATGTACTCCAAAGGGCTTCTTCCTTCTAATGCACTGACTCAATCACTTTATTAAGGTTTATAATCCCGTAACAAATCTATAATTAGCAGTTGAAAGATAACTTCATAAAACTGATCAGACTCTAACAGAGTTCATGCAATACAGGGCCTTCTGGCTGTGGATGGATTTTCTTTCTTATGAATATTTCAGCCCTTTTATTTCCCTTTTGCACAGCTTCATTAAAAGAATTATAAACTTTAAAAATTAACATTTTTTTGTAATGCAAAGAAAAAATTTTATTGGAAATGAAAGTGAGTTTGCAATCTTCCAGTATGTCCTCATTTACTCGTAGTCCTACAGAAGAAAACCCCAAAAGGAAATAGTTCATTTGGAAATGTCACATTCAAAAAAATATCGGACGCAGCCTAAAAGAAAACATGTTGAGAGCAGACTATTTTAGTCAAAACAACTCTTTGTGGAATAATAGATCTTCATAAACAGCTCAGCAATGTTAAATTTTAAACGAAATAGTCCAAAGTGGCTAGGATCAGGGAACACCTCAGACCCAAATATTTTTTCCTTCTCTTTGAGTGAAGGTTTTTCAAGTCTTGCTTTTCTCTTGCAGTTCAGAATGGGACCATGCTGCTGAAACTCGTGATCCCCTCCTAAGTACAAATTAGTTTAAAAGCTATTTCTTTGACTAGCAGAGGGCCAACAGAACTTATTTACAACAGACAGCTTATTACACTAAATGCTAATTATCATTCATTGTGGGAACACATCCCTGATAAGTTTTAAATAGTCAGTAAATATTTTACAGTCTTAACATCTCCCAAATCACAGCACCAGGCTGATGACTGAGAAATGAGCAGTCTAAGGCACTGAGCTGCAGTCCCTTTGGAGATGTGTGTTTGAATCCCACCGCTGCCAGGTCTGTTTGGGAAGTGGTGTTGTTTAGCCTAGAGAAAAAGGAGGCTGTGGGGGGAGACCTGATCTCTTGGAGGCTATGCTACCTGAAAGGGTGTTGAAACGTCTATTTGCCACCATGGGGGCTTAGGCTGGATATTAGAAAGAATTTCTTCACTGAAAGAGTGGTTGGGCATTGGAGTCACCACCCCTAGAGCTGTTTAAAAGTCATGTAGATATGGTGCTCAAGGACAGGATTTAGCTGTGGGCTTCAAAGAGTTAGGTTAATGTTTGGACTTGATCCTAAAGGTGTCTCCAACCAAAGAGATTTTGTGACTCTGTAAGAACTGAGAAGCCTTCTCTCAAACTGGCTACAAGCAGGATCAAGATCGCTGTTCACACCGACTTGGAAGTTAATGGAGTGCAACAAACTGGTCCATCATGTTTTGCACACATGACTTTTCCCCAGTTTAAAGCCGGGTCACACCTGCGGCACCTGGCCACACACTGCTCTCTCGTCTGTTCACCACCCCACTGTCACCGTAAGAATCAAGTGTTCTGACCAGAGGATGTTGGTGTCCTGATGATTTGTGCTGCAAGGTCTGAAGTTTGGGTGTAATTCACAGGTTGAGCAGGGCTCTGACAGAAGTGAGAGGTGCTTCTTCAGCTTGGAGAAGAGGAGACTGAGAGGTGACCTCATTCCTGCCTATAAATATTTGAAGGGTGCATGTCAGGAGGATGGAGTCGGGCTCTTCTCAGTGTCATCTAGTGATAGGATGAGGAGCAATGGGTGTGAGCTGGAACATAGGAGGTTCCACATCAGTATGAGAAGGAATTCCTTCATGGTGAGAGTGACAGAGCACTGGAACAGGCTGCCCAGGGAGGTTGTGGAGTCTCCTTCACTGGAGATGTTTAAGACCCTCCTGGATGTGTTCCTGTGTGACTTGGTCTAGGTGATCCTGCTGTGTCAGGGAGATTGGACTAGATGATCTTTCGTGGTCCCTTCCAAACCCTAATGATTCTAAGATTCTTCATTGGGATCCCAGGCAGTTGATGTGCTGAGGGATGGGTGTCCAAACCACATGTAGGAATGACTAATCCTTTGTGGTGTCTGCAGCTATTACACAACCAAAGGGTGGCTAAGTTGAGGCTGGGTTGGACTCAGCACCACTTCCTGTTTGTGGGCTTAGGTATCTATCTCAGTTTATCCTCTAGAAAACAAAAGAGCTGGTGAGCATCAGCTCCAAGGTGGCAGAAGATTTGCCCACAAGCAGGAGAACAGGTTGGCTGGAGACCTGCTGTGCTCTCCATAAGGAGATTTTCACCTTAAACAATGGTATTTAAGGCATGCTCGTCTGTGAAAGAGTAAAACATGGCTCTTCCTCCATCCTGGCCTCGTGGGTTGTAATCTAGGTCTCCTTGTGACCCTCACTCCCCACAGCATTGCAGGAACATCATCCTGGTTGCCTGTAGGAAGCTAAGCCATGCCCCAAGTACCAGGGTCAGGGGGCTACTATTTTAAAGCGGGCCGTGGCCCTCGTGGCATGCCAAAGGGAAAGACATGCTATTTCTTGTAATGAACCTTGTTATTTTCCTAAACTCAGAGGAAATCTGGAGCACAGCTGGCGGTCCTGGAGAAGAGTGAAGGAATACTGCTTAATGAGAGCCTGGTGGTTTAATCAGTCTGTTGCATGATGTGGCTGGTCAGTAGGAGAGAAACCCTCGGAAATGTCGAATGGCATCGTGATTGACCTTAAGGTAGCAGTGGCCTAACCATCAGTTAAATTGTCATTAAATAACCATCCCCTGAGCAATAGGGGATGTTTGAGCAAGAGAGGATTGGGACGAACTGTGCTGATGTGTCTCTGCACAGTTTGAAGCAAAAAAACTGCAAAAATGAAAGTGTTACTGCAGCTTTTAGTAGCAGAAGAGATACTGCAGCACTTCCAGCTCCAGCCTGCTACCCTCGTGGTGCTCCTGCCCACAGAGCTCATGGGTGCACACGGGAGATGCACCACCTACTGCAAAAGCTAGGAGGGAATATGGAAAGGAAAAGAAGATAGGGATCTGAGCTTTGGGTTGATGTTGCCTTTTGGCCTACTCAGAACTTCTGGAGGGTTGTAGCCAGCTCAGCACCCCAGTCATGTACTCCCAGACTACCTCCTCTGGTGGCTCTTTCAGAACACATGCTTTTGCAACTGGCAGTTCTCTCTTTCGGCTGATGTGGGTTGCTGCACTAACTACTCTGTGGGGTTGGTAGTATTTTTTGGGTTGGTTTTCCTTGGTTTGTTTGTGTTATTTACAAAAAAAAGTTGAAGCTGGAGGTACAGGGCTATTCTTTCACAGTCACCGTGCTGTGTTCTGTTCACTTGCATCACCCTTCTCACACGTGGGTCTTTGAAGAGAGCTGCCAGTACCACCGTGTGCTTCCTCTGAGCACAGGATTTGCCTCTCTGCTGTCCTGGGCAGCTTGCTGTGGTCCTCCTCTCAGACCTCCCATTTCCTCTGACTCAGCTTACTGCTGAGTGTCTCACAGCACCTTCCAGGCCGTAGTCTCAGTTCTACAAGCCCTCCAGATCTCTGCCATGCTCTCCTGTTGCTACTGGTTTCATTTAATCTGCTGTCCTGAGTCTGTTGCTCTGTCACAGAAATCTGCCAGATTTGCCTGTGTGAGTGTTCTTTTGTCCAGCTGGGTGTTTGGCTCCGGCTGCTGAGTGCTGATCTGCTTTTCCTACTGCCTGTGTGTGTGCCCGGGGGAGGAGGGCTTGTACTGAATTCTCCCGGAGTGCTGAGTCACTCCAGCTCTGCTGCTGTGTCATGTGCTCGACTGCCTGAGTGTGGGACCCGGTTGTGTCAGAGCTTGCAAAATGTGCTTTCTGTTTCCCATCGGAGTTTTTGCCTGAATGGCTTCCAAATATTCCACCTACTAGAAGCTGGAAAGTTCTCTCTCATGATTAGATCTGTTGGAACAAGTCCAGAGGAGGGCCACAAGGATGATCCAGGAGCTGGAGCACCTCTGCTGTGAAGATAGGCTGAGGAAGCTGGAATTGTTCAGCCTAGAGAGGAGAAGTCTTTGGGGTAACCTTATTGCAGCCTTCCAATATTTGAAGGGAAACTACAGGAAGGCTGGAGAGGGACTTTGTACAAGAGTGTCCAGTGATAGGACAAGGGGAAATGGCTTTAAACTGAAGGAGAATGTTTTAGTTTGGAACTTGGGAAGAAATTCTTCAGTACGAGTGTGGCGGCACTCTGGAATGGGCTACCCAGAGAGGTTGTGGATGCCCCCTCCCTGGAGATGTTCAAGGCCAGGCTGGATGAGGCTTTGAGCCAGCTGGTCTAGTCAAGAGCCACCCATGCTCATGGCAAGGAGGTGGGATTAGATGATCTCTGAGGTCCCTTCCAACCTAAGCCATTCTATGATTCTGTGATGTAATTCTCCTCTTAAAAGTCTGATTTGATCTTTTCCAAGATCCTGTCTGGGAACTGATAGCTGGGATAGCATACTGCATGCTTGGTGCTTTCTGTGCACTGATGGGCATTCATGAGGATGTAGTCCCTGTGATTTGGCCAGCCACGCAATCCCCAGATGCCGACGCTTTGTACGATTGCCCCCTTGCATTACAGCCACGTTACTGTGTGCTCATCCAGAAAACCCTTACTGCACTCTGACACATGTAAAAGCTGCTGGTTGGGCTTCCAATAGCGATCCAGTGTTCACCAGACCCTCTCTGTCGCTCACTGAGGCTAAACTGAAGCCCAGAGAATTCATTGCCCCATCACTTCCCTCAAAGCCTCGTCTCGATGCAATCAGCGGTCAGCAGACAGTTTCGCCGTGAGCAAGCTGAGCGCTCTGGCTTCGTTCACTGGTAATCAGCGGTGACACTTGTCTTTGCAATTCTGTTTGGTATTTTTGGGTCGATGCAGAGGTCCAAGTGTCTGCAAGGCTTTCAGGGCTATTAGACTAGTGAGTCAGTCTGTGCTAGTTTCCAGCGATGTGACAATCCGTTCTCTTTGCAGCCTCGAAACTTCTTTCCTCAGTGGCTACACGGTGCAGTTCTCATTGGCTGCATGGAAGCTTATTTATAGCTTCACTTCCTTGTCTTGTGCCCTTGTCCAGCAGAGCGTTTGACCTTTGCTGTCTCACCATGAAGACATTCTCTGGCTCTGCTTTACCACAGCAGGGCAGAGTTTACATTGTCCAGCCTCCTGCAGGGGCCTGTGAACCCCAGGCAAGGTCTTTTATAAGAGTTCCTTTTGAAGGTTCATATTCATGTGATGGTTTTAGCATGGCTTTTTGTATATTACCAACATGTAGTCAGTCTTGCAGCCTTATACTGATGTTGGGTGTTGCTAATCACTCCACTATTTGCATGGAAATGGATCGGCTCCAGCAGTCTTGCAGTGGAGGTACTGGGAGCATGAGTGGCAGCTTTCTTTTCCCTGCAACGTGAGGCCACATCAGGCAATTGAATTGCCTCAGGGATATATTGTGTTTCTTAACTAGCTTTAACTTTAAGCTATCTTTGTTGACTCCATGACTTCTGCTGTCTGATCCTCTCCCTTCAATATGTCAGCAGCCCTCGCCATTTTCCAAGGATTTAGATTTATGTTTATTTCTCCAACCTTCTGTTTCCTTAGGGTGAGCTCATGTCAGGAGTAAAACACCTAAATGTACTCTACTGCATGAGATAGCTAAGCTTACATGATGGTCAAGGAAGATACAATCCAGAGAGATAAAGAAGAACCCAGCTGGCCAACTTTGGATGCCTGCTTTGAGCCAGAATGGCTGAATAGCTCTCCATTGCCATCTCCATTGCCTACAGCGACAAAGAGGGAACACTGTTCTTTAGAAGTAGTCTAGTGCTGCATAAGACCCCCAGGATATCTGTGATATCTGCAGTGAATTGGCCAATGTGGCAGAGAACAGCAGATGGAGACCAGAGCAGATAGTCCACAGAACCTAATATTACAGTGAACACAGCAGCCTCTGCAAACAGGACTTGAGAGAGCTGCCTACATCTGTCCACACGTGTAGACACCTAAGTCTGGATCTGTCACTTTCAGGACATTGTCAGGCTGCTTGAAATGCCCTTGAATGCCCTACTTGGCCTCCAGTTCCTGTTCCTGGGCATCCCACAGGGCACCCAGTTTTGGCAGCCTGTCTCGTCATGTTTACCAAGTGCCAGAGCGTCATCTCAGCTGATTAACCTGGCACATCTCTCCACAGCACTGTCATTTGTTTCTGTGGGGTGGTGTTTTCTCCCTTTTCCTCAGTGAGATAATGAAGGAGTTTTCCACAATTTTCTCACCAGTATTCAACAGTCATCTCTGCACAGTCTGTACTAGCTGTCACTCTTTTCATGCTTCTGCACTGTGCCTTTCTATTTTCTTTCTAGAGGTCACAGATATTCCTGTATTTTCTGGTTTATTTCTAGTTTCCTCCCCATTCAGAATGAAATGGCCATGGAAACCCCACTTTTTTCTGCTGTGTAGGAACTAAAAGCATTTAAGTTTCCACAGCTCTGCTCTAGGAACTGTTTGCAAACCCTTAGCAGCAGAGCTATTTTGGAGCACTATTCACGTTGTACCATATGTACTTGAAGAGGGTTAAGGACACCTCCTTCAGGCTTTTTCTTCTTTCAATCTGTACTTCACCTTCCAAGGTTCAAGTACATTTATGAGAGCTTGAAGCAGGAACGTTTTTGCTGTGCTAAAGAAGGAACAGTGCTGGCAAATATCCTGGTAGCCATATTCATGAGGATTATTTCTCATTGTTGATACTGTGGCTGTGGCTTTCATGCAAATAGGTATTTCATAATTGCAACACATATAGGAAACACGAGAATAAACGTGTATAAAAATGGTTGAACTCAAGTGTTTGGTGTGATTTTCAGTTGTGTCAGATGGAGCCTTTAATCGCTTCAGTCCCTGACCTACATTTATGTCAAGAACTGCATTAAAACAAGTAAAACACGGCGATGGCTTCAGCTTCTAATCTGATGAACAGGAGCCTATCTCTGAATTCAAGACAAGTGTCATCAAAGAGCAGTTCCCCAGTAGGTGTAAGTGTGACTCACAAAAAAGGGGGCTCGAAGACTTCAGGTGAAGACAATCACCCCCCTACCTCTGCACCCCACTTGTGGATGTTAATTTAAGAAAAGCAAACGTTTGTAGAAGAATGCCATCCGGCTAGAAACGGTGAGAGCGTGTGTTTTTGCAGCGCAGCCAAAAGAGACAAACTTCCATTTGCACAGTGTCGTGTCTTCCCAAATGATCAGTAACAGAACTATTAATATTTCGTATTTATCTGACACTATCATCAGGCTGCCAGGCGAGTCTGATCCCTACTGTGTGCAATGTGCAGTCACCAAAACCCACTGAGATTACTGTTGTGGACAGTGAGGAACCATGGCCATGATGGGGGCCCCAGCTCCAAAAGGCTTAGGTGCCTTTTTAGGACAAATTGCTTTTGTAACTGTGAGAGTTCCAAGCAAAGGTCTTTCTTTGTAGCTTTTTGACAGAGCACAGCAGTAACAGCTCCGTTTGTGTGTTGAGTCAGATTTGGTACCTGGCAGACAGGATGGCTCACAGCCACCGTGAGAGCTGCACCCCAGATGCAGCTTGAAGCTTTCTATGAAACATACAGATATCTACATTGGATTCACAGTGTGGAAATGATGGGTTTGAAGTCAGCAATAAGCAAGATTTGTTCTTTGACTCTCTTGATTGTCCCTACTCTCTGTATTTTGGTTTGCATCACGTGTCAGAGTGTTTGAGACAGATCCCTTCACACGAAAGTAAGTCAAACGATGCACTCCAGTGCCTAGTGTGCTCCAGCAATTAACGGGATTTCTGTCCTGAGGACGAGCTTAGATACATCCTGCAGTAAAACCACAGCAGGTGCAAGGTCCTCAGCACAAGTGGCCTTGCTGCTGTGGCAGTCTGCTGGAGGGCAATCTGGTGCTCCTGTTGCACCACTTCACTTGTGAGTGCAGACACAGCCTGAATCTGCGTGTGGCTGCAAGGAGCACCTGCGGGCTCATTGCCTGTGCAAGACAGTCTGTCTTCCATCAGGGACTCCCCGGGGACTTAGGAGCCTGAGGATTCCTCCTCAGTGAATACATTGCAGTAAGAATATGTGTGTGAAATTTCTATCACCTAGGATCCTGAACAAACTCTCCTGTGCCAATGGCACTGAAGAAAACCAGGTGAATATATCTGGAAGGTGTTTCTGGGAGCTATGTGCTATGACAGTTCACTGCATTTATATAATTCATTACAGACTTATTTTGCTAGCATTACTTCCAGAATGCTTGCTACAGAACAAATCCAGGCAAAATAAATAATGCAAATAATACAGTATCACACAGAGATTTCCCAAAGTTCCTTTTTCATAACCAGCTAAAGAGATATTCTCAGCTCTGGAGACAACAGAGGGAATTTTGTCCTGATCTGAGCACACCTGTCATTCAGACCCAGGGAAGCTAAGGCTTTGAACACCCAAAGGCTCTGCTAAATCCTCAGCTGTTCCAGTTTTCTCCTGACTTTATTCATGCCCCCAAGTTCTGCTGTAGAGGTGTAACAGCAAACTTCACAGCAAAACAAACAGTTGGTCTCACTTCTACTTGCTTGGGCCAGCTTCTTTTAGGTAGGGAAGGAGCACTGTATTCCACAGAGCTCGTGAGGCAACACCATGCTGTGCCTTCGGTGTAGACTCAGACATCGCTCAGGAAGACTTGCTCGCCAGAGCATGCTGGATTTCCTCTGTTTCTTTACAGGCAGAGTGTGATAGCAGTTAGAACCTTTTGGAGGCATTTCACAAGAATGTTACCTCTTTGGCTACCAATCCCGTGGCTTTAACGCATCGTGGATGAAATTCCAGCCTCTGGCACAGTTAGTAGTGGCTTCCAATCTTAAGGCTGTAATCCTGCAGCACAGAAATCAGAACCACATTTTTCATAAGATGTTTTGGGATTCCTGTGCAACACTTTCCTTCAACCTAGTGTTCCACCTCTCCCCCAAAGCAGAGATTTCCGTCTCCAAATGAAAAATCATCACTAAGCAGTGGCCCTTTCTGGACCACGTTTTCCGTAGGTTTGCTAACGCAACCTGCAGCGCGCAGCAAGATATGGAGTAGGAAATTGCGCAAACGTGAGGAGGAGTAGGAAGAAGCCAAAGCGCGGTTTATGTAATGCTGGACTATTAGACAACCCTGTGAGAAACAAAAAGCAGCATGAACATATGCAGGGCTGGGTAAGATTGTGTTGGTGTGCTCTGCCCAAGAGTGGCACCTCAGTGGCCTTAGGGCTGTTCCAAGAGGCAGGAGAGATTTCTCACTTTTGCAGGGGAGAGGGACAAAGAGAAAGATACACACAACGAGAGACGACTTGATTGAAAAGTCACCTATTTCTTTCGATGGTTCCTTTGACAAGCGACAGATCAACTTAAAATGCAGCAAATGAGGCTTTAATTCCTTCATCTGTCTGAGGAGATCTCAGCCCACCTTCATTGCCGGGGAACGGCTCCCAGTCGCCAGACTGCTCTGTATCTCCCGGTGTGGGAGGGAGAGAAAGGAAAGGCTGTTTTTCCCAATAGCTCTGACAGAGTGTGTTCCACGCTGTTTGCAATATTGAAATATTCATGAGACGATGCCCTGCCTCTCTGCTGCAGGGCCGGAACACCATGATACAGAGTTGTTCTCTCAGGCTGATTAATATTTCAGCATTCTGTATGCACTGGAACAACATCACCGGGGCAGAAAAACACAAACCAGGAAGGGTGTCCCGGCTGCAGAGCGTTCCCCTGTGCAGTAGCTGTAGCTTCCTCCTCTGGGTTGAGATCTCCATGTGAAAAGTGGGAACGGAACCCCAGTCCTCTAGCTCCTTGCTGGACCCACAACCACTGAGTAACGAGTTGGCAGCGCCTCTTTGGAGCGTTTGGAAAGGTAGATGAGCTCCAGCCTTTTGTTTTCCTATGAAATAAAATGCATTGCTTAACGTTTTAATTTACCCAAGGAAACCTGTAGACACTTCAAGTTAGTTCATCTGCCCTTGACAAGTTCTGTGTAACAAGAACAAGTGCAGGGTCCTGCACTTCGGCCACAATAACCCCCTGAAGCTACAGACTGGAGGGTGAGTGGCTGGAGAGCAGCCTGGCCGAGAGGGACCCGGCAGTACTGGTTGACAGCCTCCTGAACAGGAGCCAGCAGGGTGCCCAGGCGGCCCAAAAGGCCAATGGCATTCTGGCTTGTATCAGCAATAGTGTGGCCAGCAGTTCTGGTCCCCTCACTTCAAAAAAGAGATTGAAGGGCTGGAGCGGGTCCAGAGAAGCAACATGGCTGGGGAAGGGACTGGAAGCCTGATGAGGAGAGGCTGAGGAAGCTGAGGGTGTTTAGCCTGGAGAAAGGTAGATTCGAGAGGGACCGTCTCCCTCTCTCCAACTCCTTGAAGGGAGGTTATAGTCAGGTGGGGGTCGGGCTCTTCTCCCAGGCAAATAGCAGCAGGATCAGAGGGCAGGGCCTGAATCTGCCAAGGGAGGGTAAGGTTGGATGTTAGGAAGCCCTTCTTCATGGGCAGGGTCATCAGACCCCAGACTGGACTGCCCAGAGCAGTGGTGGAGTTCCCATCTCTGGAGATGTTTGAAGACAGGATGGCTGTGGTCCTTAGTGCCTTGGTCTGGCTGATGTTGTGACGTCCTGGGCTGGGCTGGATGAGCTCAGAGGGCTTCTCCAGCCTCAATAGCTCCGTGATTCTGTTTGCATGTCTCCTGACTTATAATTGGTGGGAAAATATCAGGGGAAGATCAGATATATTTGGAGCTGTCTAATGTGAAGACCAAAAAGCACTGTTTAGAAATCTACTGTTAGTAAGTTTGGAGCCACCTTTTGAATCTCTCCTGATGACATAAGATCAAATAAATATCGTTTGCAAATAAAAAGTCTTTTAGGGTCTTCTTTGCCCCTTTACTGTTAGATACAGAAATTGCACTTGAAAAATGTTGGTCCGTGAGCGTGGGGAGCAGACTTATCAAATAATGACCAGTTCTGAACTGCTGAACTGCTGTGTGACTTGGTCTGGGTGATCCTGCTGTTGCAGGCAGATTGGACTAGATGATCTTTCGAGGTCCCTTCCAGTCCCTAGTGATTCTATGACTCTATGATTCTATGAACACATGCTTTATATTGCTGCTGGTTTAGAAACAGCTTGTTGGATTTACTTCAAACCCTTCTAGAAGGATACCTCTCCTGGCTGCACACCAAAGTACCTGGAATTTCAGGCTGTTGGGGATTGCCCTGCCTCCGGTTATTGATCAGAGCTGGAGGTAAAAGGTTCACAGTCTGGCTTGTTAAGAGCAGTGCTTTGCAGCTTTAAATGTAACTCTTGGTTTTCCCAGTTTTACCTTTTTGGTTAAGATGAGTTGCCAAAAAATGTCCTGCCAGCAGCAAGGCTCCCGTTTCATTGCTTTATTAGATCTTGAGACGCATGGCTAGCCTGAGGGCTAGATTCACAAACAACAGCTGCTCAGCTGGGGTGCTCCCTTAATCCATGCCTCTCCCTCTCAGATTCAAAGCCATATGAGGTACGAGAAAATTATCTCTGCCCTACAGAGCTCTGTGAAGTGAGTAAGGAACCCTGTAAACGGGCATGCCTCTACTGGAAGCCTTGGAGAGGCTAAAACAGGACAACTGCACCTCAGTGGTGGCACCACTCTGTGTTGGCACATTTAATCTAAATTAATTTTTTCGTCTTTGTGCAGCAAACTGAGATCTAAACTGTCTGGGGCACTGGAAAAAGCAAGCCCTGAGAGATAGCTGCAGCCAGGCTGCTGCTTGAGCAGAACCATGGAAGTGCTGACAAGGTTTTTAGTGCGAATTATTGGATGTAATAAAACGCACTTGTCTTCCTGCTTCTTGCTGCGCTCACCCATTTCTACCTCTCTGGTACTTACTTCATAGATACTTATTAATAATTTTAATGCATAAAGTTATAATAAAATCTAAAATGTGGAACCCAGTTGTTTACTTATTTCCTTTGATATAAATGGCAGTAGAAAAGTCAGCTGGTAGAGTTGGTAGGTGGTGGAGTCCCTGTCCCTGGAGACATTTAAGAAGAGACTGGACGTGGCACTTAGTGCCATGGTCTAGGTGATTGTGGTGGTGTCAGATCATGGACTGGGCTGGATGATCTCAGAGGTCTTTTCCAGCCTCAATAATTCACAGAATCACAGAACATTAGGGATTGGAATTCTGTGAATCTGCAACTGATGAAGTCCTTCTGAAGTTATTGTTTGCAATCAAAACCAATTCATTTATATTAATTGGAAATCTGGTTAACTGAAGCTAAAGTGATCTGAAATTAAAGTAAACAACAAAAGAATCAATGCAATTTTATTGTTTTCATACCTACCATGGTTTTCTGATACTTTTATGTGAAATAAATCAAAGGAGTATCTTACACCAAACAAAGTAGAATCTGATGGCAAAATAAATTGTCTGTTTTCTGGCTGTAATGAACCAAATTCCTTTAATATTAAGACCACTTTTTTCTGTCTGCAATCTTTTGGGTGTGTTTGGGATATATTGTGAGACAGTAGAGGCTATTGTCTTACTTGAAGAAGGGCTTTCTGTCACTTTGACAGCCTACATGTCTGACCTCGGGGTAAGTAGGGTGAGATACAAAACTGAAGGGAAGCAACACATAGCTTTTAATTTTTGTACTCTTCCCCTTACGCAGATGCATTAGTAAATACACGGAGGTGAAAAGAAGGCTGAGGAGGCAGACACAAGATAAATGGTCTCTAGAAGAGCAACATTCCCAGTGATGTTTTGTAATTTTAAAGCATCTCTTTCCTCAGAAGAAATGACTATAGTTATTGTCTCTTCATTACTCTGGAGATCTGTTTCCTGCAAGGATTCAGAATAAAATATTCCACTGCTAGTCACATAAATAGTGTTTTATTTCTGCTGACAGTGCAGAACAGCACTTAAGGGACAGGGAAGCAGGACTCTGCCCTTCCTTTTGCCTCATGGAGAGAATATCTGACTAGTTTCCCACAAGGACTTTGTTCTCTACAGCTGTAAAAGTGGTGGAATTGCAGCCTTATATTTCAGACAATGATTTGAAGTGTTTCCCAGGCCAAAGTCAGCTTGAAGGGAGATGGGTAGGAACCAGCAGATATCCAGAAGCCTGAGATGAGCTCGTGACATTCATGAAAAGCAACTGCAGAAGTTCACAGACCTGAAGGAAACTGTGTGCCCACCGGTCTGCCTCCTTCTTACCTGTTACTCAGATATAGTTTGATAAAGAATACAGTTTTTGCCTGTGAAAATCTCAGAACTGTCTTCACGTTAGGTAGGCAGGTGAAAATTTTCTCTCTCACGTTGCACTACAATTTTACCAGCTGCTATTTTAAATGCTTTATTCACACTTTCTGTTATTCCTTGTAGATAGTCAGGTGTGGGTTTGCTTTTTTTTTTGTTTGAGGTAAGTCTTTTTTACCCCTGTCTCAGGAGCAAACGCAGTGCTTTCCTATTTGTTATCTGGTGCACCATTCCTTTGGTGGTCACAGCTTGATGCTCAGGGACATATATGTGCCCGACTCTGTGTGTGTGTGTGTGTGTGCCTTGTGCTGATTGCTTCTTCCTCATTAAAGGGAATCTTTAGGTAACTAAATGCTGCCTCGAAGACACAAACATTAAGAAGGGCTGAGTTAAATATTTATAAAATATCATAGCTCTGAATTTTCACATTTTAGTAAAGGAGTCTGAAGGTGACGCTCTGGGCTCTCTGATGGCAGTTGGGAATTTTGATACTGATGTCAGTAAGGTGCAGGTCTCCTCCTTTGAGAGCCCAGGCTAGTCCTTGCTGCTTGTCACTTATTTACCATTGAGAACTCGTTTAAAGAAAGATCTGTTATTAAACACCATTTGCTACAGCCAGACACTAATGCCAGCTACAGACCTGGCACAACAGCTTACAGCAGGCAAGGTCCTCCTGCCCTGCAGCACCTCCATGGGGAGCCGTGGGTCTGTGTGGGCATATGGAAGAAGATTGCCTTCTTCAGGAAGCCTGGTTCACCCAATCCTTAAGTGAACCAGCACCAGACAGAGCAGGCTTCCTTAAGCTGCATGCTTGTTTTTTACTGTACTGATTACGATTCCAGCAGAGCATATGGCAGTGCAGATGAGCAGTCAGGGTCTGGGCCCCTGGGATGAGTGCAGCAGCAGTCCTACCTCATTGAGACCCAATGGCTTATGCCAGGGATGACTCTGGTCCCTGGAGCCATCTGCTTCCTTCCTGTCGAAAGCTGTGTTGGCTGCACGAAGCTGGCTGATCAGAGGAGCAGAGCTCAATGCCCAGCTCCCACAGGGAGCCAACAGGGTGCTGGGGAATGCAGGAAGAAGCCCCTTCAGATTTGCCTCAGTTCCTGTGGCAGAGCCAGAAGTAATTGGACACAGGCAATATCAGGGTTTTTTTGCAGTACCTTGGGGCAAGGGAATGAAGGGAAACAAGCTTGTTGTCAGAGCAGCCACATTTCCTTGCACTTCTGTTAAGTGATGTCCCATCCAGTCCAGGAGTGACATGACAATAAAGGGACAATAAATCTCAGATTTATGCTGCTGGTTGTGGACATCTGTGCAGACAATTTACATTTCAAAAGGATATTTGCTCTAATGCTTCCCATTCAAACATCTGCCTTTGGAGTAGTGTGGACCGTAAATCCCCTATCAGGTGATAAAACCTGGCACCAGTGCTCTGCTGGTCTGTGCTGCCTGTCAGGTCTGTCTGATGCCTTGGTTTCTAAGGATGGCTTCTGTATCAGCCCTGGTTTTGATCCCCAAGTGCTGCTGCTTTGTCATCTGTTCATTCCTGCAGCAGACGTTGCTCTCCTACCTGTATTTAATTCCCAGGCAGTCTGTGCATCTTGTTCTTGTGCCACTTGCCCCAGCATGTCCCATCAACTGTGCCAATGTGGCAGGTCTGTTAGCCAGGGCAGTTCCATACTCATGGTTTAAGGATTTGCTTACCCCTCACCATATGTGTGTGAGGAAGGAAGGATCCTCAGGTGTTTCTCCTGCAGTGTACGTGGTCTTACTGGTGCTTTACTCAGTGCAAGTGGCTGGTGACATGCATGGCAGTGTGGATGGGTGCAGCTAGTTTGAGAAGGGTTGTTGCGATGTCGAATTTACCCCGTGTTTACGTAAATGGCAGCAACTGCTCAACGTTGCTAAAGGACAGAGAGCAGCACTTTCGAAGGAGAAGGGTGGTGTGAGTATAAATCCTCTGAAATAACGGAATTTCTATGGGAGAGGTGTCTAATCTCTTTCATAATAAACAGATTTATGAGTGGCAGATGAGGATAAATAATGAATGCTTCCAATCCAAGATCAAGGATTGAGTGAGCACAAGAAAATGTGGCAGTGGCTCTGGAAGAATTTTAAACACCACTTACAATCTCAGAGTTCAGCTGTGAAGAAGGCTTCTTCCACCCTTCAGTTCTGCCTGTGCTCGTCGTTAGTATGAAATAATTACAGTCCCGCAGACAGAAAACTGAGGTGCACTGAGTACAAAGAAATCCAAATAGCTGAGGGATTTCATGCTTTATCCATTGTTTCACTATAAAACAAAGAGTAAGCATTAGTAGAAGTGAATGTGAACGTACACATCAAGCTTGTCAGCAGTAATATGGCCAAAGAGAGCAGTGAGGAATGCTATAGCCAAAGGAAAACGTGGTTTGAGAGGCACTCAGGGCTGGGTAAGATCTCCAAAGCATGTAATGTGCTTGGGATGTGAGCACATCTGGGAAAATCTTAGAACAGAAAAAAGGGACTGGCCTTTTCTTGCTAGGTCATCTACTCAATCTCCTTGTCAATGAAGTACTCATCCTCTGAAGTATTACCTTCGGGGAAAACTTTCTAGTGTTTTATTAATTCTGATTTGGGGATTTTGTCTGCCCTGACACAGTGAGTAATTAACTCAGGGAACTCCTTGCTCCTTTGCTCCTTGGAGCAAAGCACTCAGTAGTTTTCAGAAAAGGCCTTGATGCATTTGTTAATGGCATCTGCACCTGCGCTGCTGGCAAATGAGGCACCAGCTATCAATCTGGCAGCATCCAGTCTCAAGACAATTTCCTTAATGGTATGCTATGGCTGTATTATAAGACATTTGTGTCGGAGTCTAAAGCGTCCGTCCATTCACTTAAGAGACAGGAAATCAGGTTTTCTGAGTGGGCTAATGTATGAGGCTTTCTAGGGTACCCATCAGCACTGGAGCTGAACTGTCCGTGTCAGCGCAGCAATAAATATGGATGCAATCAAGTTAACGGGTGAGATTAAAGCGGCTGCTCACTCAGCACTGAGGATGTCCTCAGACCAGTCTTGCAGTACACAGGCCACGTCTGCCCTTGGCTACAGCAGGAGTATAGAGAGCAGCTCCTAGGTGTGTACCTAAGCACCTTGCTGTAGCTAGAGCCAGGCAAAGGGCTGTATTCAGACCAGTAATTTAGATGGTGTCAAGAAACTTTCTAGCAACTGGAACTTAGTAATTTGTGCCATGAAAATACCAGTCGAGCCCCTGGCACTGTTACTGGTTGGCTCAAACTGGTTATTTCTTAAGCCTCCCATGAGCATGTTCTGTGGGACAGCATGAGACAGGGCTCCTTCGTCATGGGACGTTTGAATGTGACCACCCTACTCCTCATGGCAGACACGAGTTGTTCTCCAAAAGATGACAGACAACCTTTGGCACGTGACTTACCAGTGTAGGGGTAGTTTTAGCTGCCCAGTCCCCACTCCCACAAGCAGGCTTTGTTCAGCCTTTGCACTGCTCACAGCAGCCTAGGACAGTGTAAGAAGTGAAGCTTGTGAGAGTTAACAGGAGCATTTTGCAGGACAGTGTCGCAACCCTCGCATGCAAAATCCCATATGGTCCATTCCTGCCTCACTGTCTTTTCACAGAGCTTTTCACTTCTGCTTGTCCAGTCTGTATCATCCTTTGCAGTCTCTAGGCTTGATCCCAGACAGCCCCTTGTGCTTCCACAGCCTTTCTCTCCCATGACAACTGAAGCCCTTATAAATGTAGTATTATTATCTCAATAGTCAAAAGGAGAGGAAAAATCCCAGAAGAAAGACAAATTAGTTGAGGAACAGGGAGTAGGTACAGCTTACCCAAAGCCTGGTCACCCAAGCACTGCAAGTGGTATGTGCTTGACCCACATACTCCTGGGTGTTGTAGTAGAATGAGCCATCATCATCATCAGATCCATACATTCAGAAGATAATCTTTTACAGTTCACTCCAGGGGATTACCTCTGAAGTATCTATTTAACAAAAAATCCTCAAACCTAATGTCATGTCAACTGATATGTAGGACTAGGAAAAAGTGTCACCACTGAAGTAATTTAGAGTTGGTAACCCAGACCACCTACACATTATTGGACTGAAAAATGTCCAAGTCCAGCTCTGAACATGTCTCTCTAGGAGTAGCCTACATGCCATACGTCTGCAGATGTTGCCTTCTACACTATGTACAAGGAAATCCAACAGCCTTGGAAAGCTCAAATTTCATTTGATGCTGCTGCTGTGTTTATAAGAAACAGAAGAAAAAATAATGATCTGATGGCAGAATATGATTTACAGCTTTATGTGTAGGAGTGGGCTGAAAACCTTGCCTCCTGGCAGACAGCCCCCTGTCCTGCATCTTTCCAGTCGATTTCATCTCAGCAACAAACATCTAAAAGGAATGGGCTTAGAGCTGTCTGAGTTTTCAATTTAAGAAGGACTGGGAGGTGGCCAGAAACCTCAAAATAATTTTTGACTGGAGCAGACAGAAGCATTTCCGTTAGACTTCTGCACTGCATTTTACTTTTGACTACAGTTTGCTTTTAGGATGCAATTGCTGACTTTGTGCAGAGCTGAGGGAGATGCAGTCAAACCAGCATCATAGAATCATAGAATCACTACGGATTGG